>CM021106.1:317166201-317431687 GCA_007115665.2 Sequoiadendron giganteum
AAACATTGTGGCAAGAACATAGTCACTCCAAATCCATAGATCCATTATGTTTTTGGTGTTTTCATTTTTGGGGACAACCCCTCCCCTCTCTTTTCTTTTTTCTAACATGATGTAGTGTTACTTGGAAAGATATGACTTGGCATAGGGATTTCCAATTTAGCTCTCATGTCCTTGTTTGTATTTATCATTTGCTACTTTAAATTAATTTCTCACAATATGGTGTCTAGAAAATTATTTAAAGTGGGGGCATACATTGGCATTATTCTTTTGCATTTTCCTTTTTCATGGTTCATGGTGCAGTTTTCTTATTTCATACGATGTGTTTTTTTATTTTTGGATGGCATTGGGTGTGATGTCCTTAAAGAGCGTGATTTCTCTTAGCATATTACATGCCTCTTAGTGGCTTGATGCAACATACTGCATCCATTAAGTTGTGAATATTCTATTTTTTAATTGGTCCTCTCTTGGAGACATTAGGCACAATGTTTCCTAAGTTAAGACCTCACATGAACTAAGCAAGACTCCATTGAACATTCCCTATTTTTTCATTTTTCATTTACATGGCCACCTTGAATAACATAGCTTGCATTCTTGTAGAGCCATCCTATTTTTTCATGAGCTCCAAGCATATAAATTTTTGCTTGTCTCATGAAGCTCGAAAATCATTTCTTTTGTGTGGCACCTTATTAAAGTTATCAAGAGATATAACTTTGGTATGGTTTGAGTGGGAAGCTTGATTGAGGCATGACTTTCCCCATATCCACCCACATGTGTGTGTGAGTGCATACCAGCCATGAGTGTATGTGTATCACCCTCTTAGGACTTCTCACCCAATGGACAACCAGGAGTTATGTTGCCTCAAAGTGAGTATGCATTTTTTGGATAAAAAGCCTAGATCTAATCCACATCATGATGGAAAAATAGTCAAAGACTGATCTGACTCTCTTTCATCTTTTATCTTTTATCTTTTCTCTTTTTCGTCTTTGATAGTGCATGCTTGTGCTTTGTTGTTGCTCTTTATATCATTCTCAGGTGTGTTCTTTTGTTCCCATGTTGATTTGTCTTGGGATCTTGATTCTAGGGGCTTGATCACCCCTCTTGATCATTTTTGTCCCATCTTATTGGCATTGGTACATTTGAACCCCTCTTGGCATGCATTTTTGTCTACTTTAGTGTGAGCTTGAAGCAAGTTCATCCTCTTACTAAAGTAGGGGCTAAATGTAGTGTCAAAAAATTTCATTGAAATATTTTCACAATTGTTTGGGCCCTCCTTGCTGAATTAGGCTTAATGTTGCCTTAATTTAGTGTTGTAATGTGGTTGACACATTCACATTAGGTCTTGGGCCCTTGTGAACTAATAGATTTAAATGGTACCTTTCTAAATTTTTGTAACTCACTTTAACATTTTTTTAAGGTTTTATTAAATAATTGAACATAATAAACCACTTTTTATCCTTAATCTTGCCTTATTTGGAGTGTTGTAAAGTGTTGTAACACACTTTCACACTTTTCAAAAAAAATCATTAATAATTGGGCTTTCTTATGCTTTAATTGACCCTATTTTGCATCCACAAGCCTCATTTATTACATCTTTTTTAGGATAATCCTAACACCAATCATTAGCCAATTATAATTCAGGTATTTCAGGTTTGAATGGCCCAAATTTAGTGATTTGGGACTCATTCACCACCTTGGATGAATGAGTCTCACCTGGATCTTTTGGCCTCGAACCTGGTTTCACACATTTCTAAGCATTTTTAAAAATGGTTCCTAAAATTAAGCCTAGTGGGACTCATTCGTCACCTTTGGTGAATAAGGCTCGTGTGGCCCAAAATAAAAATTAATTTAAATTCTTGGTGATATTTTATTCTCCTAGATCTGATGTTGGCTTGTAGTATTGTAATTTTGAGAATTCTTACATAATTGAGTATAAATACAAGGTTTTTTCACTCATTTTCATCCTAACAAGAAATCAAGTTATCCTTATGTAAAATTGAGTTCACAAGAGCATTCAAGACCACTCAAGGGTAGATTATCAAGCATTCTTCAAGCATCAATCATCATTTCAAAGATTACATGCATCATGTTTTTCATTGAGCTAACAATTATGATGTAGGATTTTATGATTCAAGCAAGGATCAAGGTATACATCCATTAGAGCCATCTCAAGCATATTTGCAGCACTTTATTGCTAGGGTTTGGTGAGTTGCAACATTGTCATTTGTTCATTCATTATTATCCATTCATATTTGATTTCATTTCAAGGTTTAATTACCAACAAGGCATTTGACCAAGGCAACCCCCTATCCACTAACCCAACAAAATTTTTCCCTCTCCTTTGTGTGTGATTTGTAGGTCTTGGTTGCATATTTCCTAAGGAGCAATATTGGAGAAAAGTTGACAAGAGCTCAAAGTTTTCAAAGTTCTCAACAAGCTTTGGAGATATTTGGAGATCACCTACAGGTCACAAATTGTAGTTTTGGATCTAGAAACCAATCAGGAAGAACAAAGTAGACTGGGCGTCACAGATCTAGATTTTGAATTCTTGAAAAAGTAGAAGTGGACTGATTCACCACAAGTGGTGAATGAGTCCCACTATAGCTGTCTAATAGATATCTTTGTAGATTCATATACCCTTTTATCTGAAACCAGCTCCTGTGTAGTTTTCTATAATCTAGACGGATTCACCTAGCTTGGTGAATGAGTCCCAATCAGCAATAAAATTAGATTTTTTATTGATTCAGACCTCCATCTTTCCATCTCCATATTTCTAGGTGCATACATTATATTTTTTAGTTTTTTGTGTTGTTTCATTCACTTTTCTAGGTCATTTAGTGTTACTTTGCATTCAATTAGAGTTTTTCATTTCATCTTGCATTTCATTATCTTTTCCAAGTCTAAACTTGGTGGTGAACCCCTTATTAGATCATATTCAATCCCTAGAATAGCCCTCTTGCAAGATCTTTTTCTCTTTTACATTGAGATCCCAAGGGTTTTTTCTTGAGTGAAAGTTACTGAAGATTGTCATTCTAGGTTCTAAACCCTAGAAAATCCCACAATTTTCTTCCTTTCAATACCACATTTTTTACATGTAGGAAGGGGACTATGGCATAAAATTTTATAGGTCAGAGAAGTGGATGATAATAATTTCCCTCTCTTGTAATTCGATGTTAGACCTACATCTAGGATAGGCATTATAACAATTCAAGTTATGTGGTTTTGAAGAATGATTTGTAAGAAGAATGTTAAATTTTAGAGAGGACCAAGTCAGGATACCAAAGGATATATTGGATTTATTGAGGACTTTAGAGAGGACCCTTGATTTGGTAATTGTGTAAAATTGGGGTGATTAGTTCATACATACCAACACCACTTCTTTTAGGATAATGGGTGTATGGTTAAACTTATTGAACACCCATAATACTAAGAGGGGGTGAATCAATATTCCTTTAAACCATTCATACATTAAACATCCAATTACCATAACACATTCAACTATAGTAATGAAAGAAATCATGAAACATTAACAACATCACATAACACATGAACACCAGGATTTTTACATGGAAAACCCAAAATTTGAGAAAAAAACATGGTGAGGATTAGCTCACAATATATTATAAATGGTTATAGTATATTTACAAAACTACTCACTACAGGTGGATTCACTTCCCACTAAGACAAAAATATAAAAGAGAGATCATGGCTCATAGCCTAGATTGAATTGTTATAATTGCATCTATCATATGAATGAAATATAATTCTAATGAATCTCAATAAATTGACTTTACATTCATTTGATTATGATCTAACACTTTGATTTCCTCTACATTTGCACAACTTTAATACTCTAATCAATATTCACAACTTATGCATTCACTCAATTTGCATCATAAACATTCATCACTTGCTAAAGATATATCAAATCACTGAAAAGGATCTAACTTGTATATCTACATCAACTATAACATCAATTAGGTCAGTATAATTAGATGTAACACTCAAAATATAACTTGTTGGCCCCAAAAAAATTGCAAACACCACACACCACAATTCAAATCTTAAAACACCTTGAAAAAGGTTGGCATGGACCTAAAATATTTCCCACTTAACATTGCATTATATATTTAAATTTCTCACTGTAGACACTGAAAAATGTCCTAAGTTTATGAGCATCATTTTTCCTAGTCATCATCTTTCAATAATTGAATAATTTTAATTATTCAATTATGTTCGATCATATTCCTTTATTAATTAAATAGTTTTTAATTATTTAATTGATTCACCTTCTCATTTCTATCTTGATCAATTAAAATTATTTAATTGCATCACTAATACCCCTTTCTTTAATAATTAAATAAATCATTATTTATTTAATTATTTATCTTTTATCACATGTCTATAGTCAGATAATAATAATTATTTGACCTTTTATTTTTCTATAATTAAATAATTAACAAAATTATTTAATTATGTGTCATTCTTCTCCTTTAAATAATTGATCCTAATCAATTATCCATATTTAATTTATATCTCCTCCTTTAATTAAATTTATGAATTTAATTAAATCTCCTTTTTCATTTCCTCCAAATAAATGATTTAAAATAAATTATTTATTTGCCACTTGTCATCCCCTTCCATTTTTGAATAAATAATTTAAAATAAATTATTTATCCCTCTATTTTGGTCAAAGATCCCCTGTCATTATTTCATGTCATAGTCTGCATGTCCTGCATGTCTGTCATAGCCGTCAGGCGTCATAGCCGTCGGTGTCATATCTTTTCCATGCATGGCATACTCTGGTTGCATCAATTCTCAACTGTAGATCTTGGCATCTTTCTAGAATCTCGATCTTGGCCATCCATTTCGTAACTTCCCTCTCATGAATCTTCATCCGTTGATCTTAGAATAGTTTTGGAAGATCAATCTCGTCCGTCCATTCGAATGGTTGTCTATAAAAGAAACCCTTCCCCTCCATTTTCAATTTAACAGTCATTATCTCCAACTTTCTTGCTTACTATTTGCAGGTATTTGCACAACTTCATCAACAAATCTGAGGGCAATATTGGCATAAGAAGAAATAGGAGAGACAAGAGAAAGAATCAACTTCAAAGGGGAGTATTTTATTTCATTTGCTTTCATTTTGATTGCTCTCTTTGTTTGTATTCTCTTGTTTAGATTGGGATAATAGTTTAGAAGTGTTGGCTGTCACTTTATCTAAATCTATTTGACTTTCCCCATTCTTACATTGGTGAACCTGACGTGAATTGAATAATATTGCAAAAAAATCATTTGTTTTCTTGTTTGTTTGGTTGTTTTGCAGGTTACAACCAGGAATTCATACGAAATCCCGTCATCTTCTTTTGAGCATAGAAAAATGGGCACATAAATTCTTTTAAAATGATCATCTGAGTTTTGTAGCCCTCGTTTTCAGCTTTCCGAAACTTCAAACGGTTTAAAATTTCGTTAAGATTTGAGAAAGTTATGGCTATTTTAGTATTTGCTATTTTTTTAGTTTAGCTATTAAAACCCACGTTTTCTTTTGCCTATAACATTTTTTTCATGCAGAATCTTGGAAAAATAATTTCTGGGTTTCGAAGGTTTGAATTTTAGCTTTCCATGGATATAAACCAATTGAAATTTTGTTAAGTTTTGAGAAAGTTATGATTATTTTAATTCGCTGGTGTCATTTTCTTTTGAGTTACTAATCTCTTGTTTTTAGCATGTGGCACAGTTTGGAGGGAGTCTAAAAAAAATTGTTTCTTTAGAAATAAAAATCGAGCTTTTAATTTTTTTAGGCATAATCAATTTTGTTTGCTTTCAACAACTACAACAAATTGCATGCACACTCATTGGTTAAAATGAACATGCATTTCATTTCATGGGATTAAAATGAACACAAATTGCATGCACACTCATGGCTTAAAATGAACATGCATTTTATATCATTGGCTTAAAATGAACTTTGTTTGTTTCATATCAAGTTAAATTTTTAAAATGAACAAAGTGTCTTGTGTGTCCTCCTCACATTATCATTCGATAATTAAAATTTATAAGTGTCTTCAATTTTGTGTTACCCTTTGATGCAATACTCAAAGTATCCTCTCCCCTTGCGCATTTATGCGATCCTGGGTGTAAGAGAAACGGTTATTGCCTCTAGAACTTGGGCCTTCTTTGGTGGGAAAAAGTACTCACCCCAAGGCGACTCAGACCGGCAACGGAGCTTTTTGGCCAAGCTACCCCCGACCGGTATATAAATGTAAATCCTAAGGGAAAGCCTAGGATTACGAGTGCGGATGTGTCATACGGACCAAGTAGTACTCCCCAAAACCCTATTGAGCGTAACCTCTTCAGGCTGGAGTGCCTCCTAAACGGAGCTTAATCTTGTGCCCCATGTATGGCCACTCGAACGGGGGTCCCGAACTAAAAACCTTTGTGTAGTTGCCAAAATCCTTCTATTTGCTAGCGCAGCAACGGTCGTTGTGAAGGCATCCACATTCTCGCAATTCTTAGTAGAGGTGATCAACCTGCCATGGGAGTTTTATGGGGGTTGGAAGCTTGGTTGGCATGAGAAGTGAGTGCAATGTAAGGGGGAGCCCGTGCAGCCAAGCTTCTGGATTCACACGCTAAGAATAGGTGTGATTGGGGAAACCCATGTGGAATCTAGCGAATGTTGTCCTTGCTTAACCTAGGGTTGTGCTTGTCTTCATTGTGCATGTTTTCAATTTTTCAAAGACAAGATATTGTGTTTGCCAAGTGTTTTTCTAAGACATTGAGACAAATAAACACCTCTCACAAACTTGGAAACAAACATTCAACTTGAAAAAAAAAATTCCAAATATTGCAACCCAAGACTAAACTTGTCCAATTTGATATCAAACATCGTTTTCAGCAGCCATTGTCGAAAACCAAAAAAAAAAAAAAAAAATTGCTCAAATCTTCCATTAGTGACATATTTAGTTGCACTCACCCATAGGTTCATCCTTTCATATCATATCCTTGGTAATAGGGTAATTATCATTCCACCATTGCTTAATCTTGGTCTTAGGTACATTAGCACTTTGCATCCTTATATCCTTGAAAATCACAAAAAAATAGCATAGTTTCATATCCATTTTGCATTGACACCATTGCATTTTTCATCCAAAGGTCACAAGTTTTGTATGGTCCTCATCCATCATAATCCAAATTCATGACCATGTCTTCACTTTACCTTGATCTTCTTCGTAGTCAAGCTGAATATCAATCAATCCTCAATCGCCAATACCAACCACTCACATACCCTTCTTACCAACAATCCATAAGCCTTAGTCCTTCATCCATCTACCCTCACTATCAAGAGTCCCTTAGCACAATCCATGCCATTGACCCACAACAAATGTCCATTAGTCATCCCTATCCTAACTTTGACAAGGGAAACCAACCTTCCACTAGTCCATTCCAATCCTCCACATCCTATCATAATCCATCATCCACTAATCCATTCCAATCCCCCACATCTTATTCTAATCCATCATCCACTAGCCCATTTCCATCCACTCCATCCCAAACTACAATACCATCCAATAAAAACACATTAATTAATACTCTCCAAGGACAACTAGCAAAGGAACTTGTTCAACTCCTAAATGAAAACACACTTAGGAAATCCAATCACATTTTTAATCCTACACCATCCAACCATTTGTCACCATCATGTCCTCCATTGCCTACCAATACTAAAAAACATCTTGCTATTGAAACTCCATTATTGCCATGTCAAAATCTCAGGTCTATCAAAGAAAATCATATCCTTGTCCAAAATCAAATTCCATTGCCTAAACTTGAGGATACATGTCAAAAAGAAAGTCCAAAGCATGACATCACAACTTCACTTTCATATCAAGATCGAAGCAGTCCATCTCATGATCCCATCCTTAAGTCCATCCAAGAAGTCCTTCTAGATAATCATGGCATCCAAAATACACCTATCCTTGTTCAAGAGTCTATTCACAACCATGTTCTCCAAGATACACCTATTTTTGACCAAGATCCTACCATTGAACAAGAAATCCAAAATGATCCTCTTATTGACCTTTATGCCATTCATGATCAAACATTTGAAGATGATCCCATCCAAACACAAAACACCTCCATTTCCCAAAATGAAACACTTGCCTCCTTTGGACACATAGATAATCAAATGAGTGATATGGATAACATCAAAGAAGAGCATAAAGTAGCTACTATTGATCAAGTCAAAGGAGAACACAAAGAAGCTACTATGGATCAAGTCAAAGAAGAAGATACAAAATCTACGACAAATCAAATTGATATCCCAAATAATCGAGAAGAAACAAGCATGACGAATGATAAAGCCAAAACATTCTATCAATTAGGAGCATCCACCTTTGTCAAAGCAGGATTTCTTGTAGATGAGGAGATTCCATGTATCAATTTTCACATACAAAATGATGGGTTAGCATCTTGTTTTCAAAATAAGAAATACCTCATCGGAAACAAAATTTGTCAGAGCATGCAGTATCAAGGAAGAGAACTAGGTCTACATGAGCAAGGCATTATAGAACCAATACAATTTTATGCAAATCCTAGACATCAAGGTCTTGGTTATTCTTCAATCAAAGAATCAAATGATGTTAGTGGTACCTCCTTGATATTGGGGGCAGCTTTATCTGATATAAACATCAAAATGGGGGCCATGTGTAGTCCTTTTCATGAGGTTGTTGCCAACACTCCTTCCATCCACACCATAAACCATCATTCCAACATGAATAAATCTTCCATTTGGAACCAACAAAAAGAAAATTATTATAAATCCAAAATTCAAAATCAAATGTCAAAGGCCATTGAATCAAACAAAAATTCATGTGGACAAATGAAGTTAAAATGGATCCCAAAGAAAAATGGATCAAACAAAGAAAATATTTCAAATCCAAAAGTCAATCAAAATATGGAGCCACAAGAAAAGAGGACTCCCACATATAGTAAATGTCCACCTCCTTTAAAATGGTCATCAAAAAAGGCATATAAAAATGTTGGTTCCAAACACTATCCTAATCAAAATTCCAAAATCCATCATCCACCATCCCAAGTTTGGAAAATAAAAATTGCTACATCCAAAACACCAAATTGTCCATCCACACCTACCATCATCCATCATAATCTTGCATCTCGCCTAAAGTCTAAAAATCCTACTTCACAAATCCATCGCATCTTGGCAACAACCCTTTATCATAAGGACTCCCATGGTACTCTATCACGATGTGCATATTTTGATAAGGCCAACACTAGTATCAAAGAGGATCACAATGACATCGATTAGTTGTATGCAAGTGCTATGATCTTGACAAGACAATTACTCCATAAAGGTCACTATTGGCATATCATGACACCAGTATCTACATCAACACCATCAAAAGATTCAGAACAATCAACAGTCATCCAAACTATCAAATCGATATAAAAAGTCAAAAAATATGTCACCTTGATGAAAACCTAGCAAGCAGGCATCTTGTGTGACATCATCAAAAAGAAAGAAAAAAAAAATAGTAAAGAGAAAAATTTCGTCCAATAGTGAAAACCATTTTTATGGCGCTTTGGATAAGTACCATGATGAAAACCTGGCAAACAGGCGTCATGTGTAAGAGAAATTATCTATGTGGATTATTACACTTGGGGGCAAGTTGTCTCATCTCCCATGCCTTTCTCATAACATTTCCATCTAGTCCATATTGTTTCCATCCCTTCTCCCACCTACCTTGATCTTGATAAGAAATGGGGCACAAACATAAATCATGCTTTGGAAAAATTTTGGACATGTCTATCCTTTGATCATACACTACCCACGAAATATCATGTCATTTCCTTCATAGAATTTATCCAAACCCATATCTTGGAGAAAACAAATTGTTCCTATGCAAAATAGTCCTTGGAGATCATATCCTAATTCTTCCATCCAATAATCCTCACGTCTCTTATCATTTGCCAAAAGCAAACCATTATCTTTTCATACCTATTGTTGGACTTGGTTTCCCTTGTTATTGGTTTAAGGATTCTAATCCACTTATCCAAGTTCCCTCCATAATCCCATCTAGTTCTAAGGTTAGTCATTCCAAATGCAATGAGTCTAATCCATATAATCTTGCTATGTAACCTAGTACATCATCCAAAACATTTCTTGGCTTTGTTCCTAGCCCTATTGCGAACCTTGATCCTTTAGTCACATAATCATCATCCTCATGTTGTTTCGGGATGTGTCCTTCCCCTATCAAACAACATTGTCATCGTCATCATCACCTATCAATTGGTTCTCAGCTTGACTAGGGGCAAGATCATGTTTGTCCTTGGATTCGTGTGCATGCCTTCCTGGTTGATTATGGATATCTTTCACATGCATTTTTCATGATCCCTATAGTTATCATCCATAATAAAGTCTCACTCATCCATAATAAAGCTTTGTCATCTTTCCCATGGCCTGAAAACCATCGATATTTAGCATCCTTTGCTTCCATATCCACCTGTCGCATTCGCCACTTCCCCTCGTGCATAATAAGTTATTCCTATACCTGACTGGGGGTAATTCCTTGACTTGCATCTTCATGGGAAATAATACATGGTATCAACCCTTTAAAACCTTCAAAATCCATAAAAACCATAAAATGTCTTGAAAAAATCCAAAAAAACCATAAAATGTCCTGAAAAATCCAAAAAAACCACAAAATGTCCTGAAAAATCCAAAAACATCAAAACCTTTCAAAATCCAAAAAAAATCAAAACATTTCAAAATCCAAAAAAATCAAAAAGCTTCAAAAATCCCAAAAATAGAGTCTGAGTCTGAATCAGTTTTGTTAGAGTGGTGAACTACGTTGCCTCTGCGCGTTTGCTACGTAGGCAAGACTCATCTTAAATGAGCCCCCGAGGCATTAGGTCAGTCCCTTTAGGTTGTCCAAATAAAATCATGATAGTATTTTGTCAAATAAGACAAATTCAAGTCGTGTCGAACTACGAGGTCTCTGTGCACTGCTACGTAGGCAAGGCCATCTATCGATGAGCCCCCGAGGCCCCCTAGGTCAAGTCCTTTAGGGTTCATCGAGTTGGGTCGTGTGCTTGATCCGAGAGCAATCATCATTCAAACTACATCAAGAAACAACAAACAAATTAAATCTTTCATCAATCAATTATCCTATCATCAACTCAATCAAGTCACTAGTCTTATATCGGAATGGGGCATCATGTCATTTGTCTCATTTGGTCTTATCTCTTGTCTTTTATCAAGATACATCCTTCCTGGGATTGGACTTTCTCAACCTTGTCATTCACCTTAAGCAGGATGTGTCTTTCTTGCAGTCAGGGTGTCATGTCAACACTTGTCACTTGGTCAACTTTATCAGATGTGTCCTTCCTGTGGTTGGGTATCATCACATCGCTTGGTCATAGTCATCAAATATTTGTCAAACAATCAAACAATCTTGTCAACTTTGTCAATCGATCTTTCTTTAATCAGGATGTGTCCTTCCTGAAATCAAGCATTATCATTATCAATCAACTTTGTCACACCACTCAATCTTATCAGCTTGGTCAATCAATCTTGCCTTCATCAGGATGTGTCCTTCCTGAGGCTAGGTGTGGCCAATTAAATCACTTTATCGATCCTTATCAACCTATCAATCAACTCGGTCATCTTGGTCAACCTAATCAACCAACCAAACAATCAACATTATCACTGGAAAACACTCTCTTGGAAAACACTTTGTTGGTTTGGATTTTCTTATCTTTTTGATTGGTTTTGGGTCATGTTACTAGTCTCCTCGAGGATGTCCTATCAATGGATTTAGAGGGACGATGATGGATCATGGCCTCTTTTCTTTGTTTGTTGCTTGTGGTTTGTCTTGGCAAAAAGACTGGGACAATCGGGTCCCTAATATGAGTTGGGGCATTCCTTGTCTTTTTTTGATTGTTTGTCTCTCCCAAATGGTCACCTTGCACACCTTGGTTTATGTCATACCATGGTGTTCATGGTCCATTTGTGAAATTTCCGATGCCCAATGATGATAAATATAAATGTAAGCATGGAAGTTGGTTCTATTATCATTTCCTGTCTATCTTCTTTCCCCTTTTCATGCTAACATTTCTTCTATCCTTCATCCTTTAGTCTTATCTTCCATTTCAAGAGCACATTCATGTTCTTTGAACCCACATGTCCTCTCGAGGGGGCATACCACAACCCTCTTGGTCATCCTTCCCCTTTCTCTTTACACTGGGGCATATTTCAGGATTAAATTTCTTTGACACAATGCGATGAACTACATTATGTCAAAGAGGGGCAAAATGTAGACACTGAAAAATGTCCTAAGTCTATGAGCATCATTTTTCCTAGTCATCATCTTTCAATAATTGAATAATTTTAATTATTCAATTATGTTCGATCATATTCCTTTATTAATTAAATAGTTTTTAATTATTTAATTGATTCACCTTCTCATTTCTATCTTGATCAATTAAAATTATTTAATTGCATCACTAATACCCCTTTCTTCAATAATTAAATAAATCATTATTTATTTAATTATTTATCTTTTATCACATGTCTATAGTCAGATAATAATAATTATTTGACCTTTTATTTTTCTATAATTAAATAATTAACGAAATTATTTAATTATGTGTCATTCTTCTCCTTTAAATAATTGATCC
Organism: Sequoiadendron giganteum; assembly: GCA_007115665.2. Lineage (NCBI taxonomy): Eukaryota > Viridiplantae > Streptophyta > Pinopsida > Cupressales > Cupressaceae > Sequoiadendron > Sequoiadendron giganteum. Next base: position 317,178,895 of record CM021106.1, read on the forward strand.
TAATCAATTATCCATATTTAATTTATATCTCCTCCTTTAATTAAATTTATGAATTTAATTAAATCTCCTTTTTCATTTCCTCCAAATAAATGATTTAAAATAAATTATTTATTTGCCACTTGTCATCCCCTTCCATTTTCGAATAAATAATTTAAAATAAATTATTTATCCCTCTATTTTGGTCAAAGATCCCCTGTCATTATTTCATGTCATAGTCTGCATGTCCTGCATGTCTGTCATAGCCGTCAGGCGTCATAGCCGTCGGCGTCATATCTTTTCCATGCATGGCATATTCTGGTTGCATCAATTCTCAACCGTAGATCTTGGCATCTTTCTAGAAACTCGATCTTGGCCATCCATTTCGTAACTTCCCTCTCATGAATCCTCATCCGTTGATCTTAGAATCTTTCTGGAAGATCAATCTCATCCGTCCATTCGAATGGTTGTCTATAAAAGAAACCCTTCCCCTCCATTTTCAATTTAACAGTCATTATCTCCAACTTTCTTGCTTACTATTTGCAGGTATTTGCACAACTTCATCAACAAATCTGAGGGCAATATTGGCATAAGAAGAAATAGGAGAGACAAGAGAAAGAATCAACTTCAAAGGGGAGTATTTTATTTCATTTGCTTTCATTTTGATTGCTCTCTTTGTTTGTATTCTCTTGTTTAGATTGGGATAATAGTTTAGAAGTGTTGGCTGTCACTTTATCTAAATCTATTTGATTTTCCCCATTCTTACACTCACATCATCAAATGTATTAGGTTGGCATGGCATAAGACCAAATAAAAAAATCCTTCAACTATGTATCCACATCCCAAAATGTGGACCTCAAAATTCAATGCCAATTGGAATTCACACACTACTGCCATCTATCAACTTATCCTCAAAATTGAAAAGCCAAAAACTTATCCATGAAGAAGCACAGACTCTCCCACTCAAATGCATTGAACTGGAAACTACTCATAACTATAAAATTGATCTTCTATCATACATAAATTTCACATCATTAATCAAAACAAAGTGAAATTCTGGATTTAGATTATTTTGATGACCATCAATAACATACTATAACCATGAAGAGAAACATTAGTTTTTAGACTAATGAAAAACCAAAAATTGAATGTGTTGTTCATAGAATTTCTAGTGTAAGAACTTAGTCAATTTCACTAACACTTGTCTTTTTTGGATCAAACCTTGCAAAATTCCCTTCCATAATCATCCTAAATTATAATAGGGCCAACCAAAAGGATTTTCATCATGATCTTCATATCCAAATACAATGTTGACATCAGTGAAAACACTATAGTCTATCCAAATGCTCATGTTGCCAATAGCATCATTAGTTAAAAAATTCTCATTATTTCAACAATCTCCCCCTTTTTCATTGATGGCAACATCCCAAACTATATTCTTCCAATATTATCCCAAAAAAAATTTCCAAAATACTCTCCCCTTTTTACATCAATGTAAAATGGCGCATAGAACAAATTTACCATCTTCTAGATCACCTTTTGTTAGTCATGAATTCTACCCCTTAGGAAAGTACGCATATGTAAAAACTATAAATTGAACTAACTCCCCCTAAGGAAGTTAAGAATTAGATCAAGAACTCAAAAACTTGTCCAAAATATTCCATACCATCCATATATACACAAAATAATCTGAGTACTAAAATATGGAAATGTAAAAGAATGAAGACTGTTGTCAACTAGAGGATGTTGACCCTTGAAGCTTATATAAATGTGCTTGCTAGACCTATTTACCTTCTTCCCAAGTCTTCTTTGCAATCCCAAGCAATTTTCATTGCGTCTCAAGCTCCATAAATATTTATTCTCCTTCTTTTGGAGTATTGGGAGTTGGATTAATCTTCATTTTTTCCATCACTCACAAGGGCACTTAAAATAGGTATAAGCTTTTCTTTCACCAAGTCCCTTGAGTTTCCAAATTGCTTAATTATCTTCTCCTTTTTTGTTTATAGTGTGAAGAATTTGTCATGCAAATCTTCAATGGTGGTTCAGGTACTTCCATCAAGATCTTGTTTCAAATCAAAGGCACCTGGTTCATTGTTTATTTGGGACTCAATGGAGTCCATTTTACTTTTCATATTTTGTATGGCACCAAGCCACTTCATGCCAAACTAAAAGATAATATTTTCTTCCTTCACATATTCTTGTGCTCCCTTTAGATTGTCTTGAAACTTTTTGTGTGTAGTAGCACACTTATCAACAATTTCTACCATCTTCTTATCACTTATTTTATTTTCTACCTCTGACTCTATTTGGCCTTTCAAACTGGAGGCATATTCCTTGAAAGAATCAATCAATAGTTTTAATTTTTCCATACCAGACAGAGTTTTATCAATGTTTGCACCCGGTATATCCTCTTGTAGCGCCTTTATTGCTTCCTCCATCATCTCTCCAATTTTTTGATGTCTCTCTATTATATCATTTCTTATGGATGCATGAAATATATATCCCAACTATAGCTTGTGGAGGTGAGAAATCTTGTTCAATTCTACACTTCCATGTTGCATAGGTAGTTGCATAAATTGTGAAGATACAACAAGTTGGAACAAGATCTACATATTTAGTAGATCCTTGAAAGTATCTCTAGATGTACCAGAGGTTTCACCAACTATCATTGTACTCTCTACAGATGTATCTTTTATCTCCTTTTATTCTTCAGTTTTTGCATCTCCAAATGCATCCTCATCATCATCCTTTTTTGTATTCTCTTCCTCATTAGGTTTCTCTATGTTAATCGGGGGAGGAGTATCTTCCTTTCTAATGTCTTCCTGATCAAAGTTTCCTCAACATTATTTTTTGGCATGTCTTCTACGTCAAAGGTGTATTATCTTGTGCAGGTTCTTCATTTGCATCATGATCATGTTGAGCATCATTTATATGCACATCTTCTTCAATATTTTATTCTAGAGTAGGGGTGTTCATATTCACTTCTTCTTCATCCATTGGTGTCATTTTGATCTTTACCCATAAGGTTTGTCACACTTTGCTTAGTTTTTAGTTCATTGCTAAATATTGTAGCCAAAGTGGCTTTATTTTTCTTGTAGAGAGGAGCACTTATCCTTTCCAATTCTTCTTCTCTTAGCCTTGCCTCTTCATCTACAACTTCTTTCATTCTCTCTATCAAGACATTCCATAAATCTTCAAGTATTTTTTTCTTAATGTTTCTCATGTCAACCTCAAGGACAAAAATATACTTGATGATTTCCTCAACAATGGTGGAATTTTCCACCTCATCTGCTTCACTGTATAGGGCTGCAATTTCTCCTAAAATCTCATTCTACAAAATAATATTGAATAATGCTTCCAATTTCATAGTAGAATGAGGTCTTACTATTTCAACTTATTTTTATCATTTGCTCTCATCCAAAGTCTTCTTTTGACTTGTTTCTTTTTCCTTCTCCTTTGATGATACCTTATTGGTGGATTTCTTCTTCTTTTCCCTCGTGAACTATAAAGTATTCTTTTTCTTTCTCAATCTCCTCTTCAATGTCACTATCAATAATGTCAATTCTTCTTCTTCTAACACTTGCTTCACCTTGTGAAGATGTAATTTTTATTTTGTGGACCAACTATGGTCCTTCTTCTTCCATTTCTTATTCTTTTAGAAAACTCCAGAGAAGGTTGTAAGAGTCTTATCTTGTGCCTTTATATCATCAAGACTCCTCATAAATTTTGCAATCTAATGGGAAACTATTCTTCCTTTCAACCAAGTTACACTTTTTGTTCTAGGAAGCTCCTTTTGTTGGGAAAATGTGTCTCAACCTTGCAATTATATAAGGTTTATTGTTGATATGATATATATAAATATATATTTCCTATTTACATTGATACATGTAATATACAATGGGAACACAGTGTGGAGGGGAGGAGTGGGATGCGTGTAAACAATTTTATGTTAACTTTTTCAAAAAAAATCCTAAATGGATGGCATACATTAAATAAATGATACATTATAAATCTAGAACGTTAATTATTAAGTTTTAGATCTAATGGTAGATATATTTTTGACTTTTCTTTCCTTAGAAGGTAACCCTATTTTATGATGGTGTTGTACTATGATTATAGACGATGATGTATTCTGAGACTCCGATAGTGGTTGTGTTGTCTCTAGATCTTTGGTGGTGATACTCTTGTGAGAAGCTTTCTCTACAAGTATATTGTAACCTTTATGATTTCTAAATAATATATTGGTAAACTTTTGGAGTGTGGGGTTTTTCTCCAAAAATGGTTTTCCCCACATAAATAATTGTGTTGTGGTATGCATGATATTTATATTTATTTTTGTTTAATTTTTTGTAACTATTGAAAGATCTTTAATTTTTTTCATTATTCTCCTCTCAAGATTAGTGTATGAATTTGTTCCACTACCTTAGCTTCCTTACAAGTGGTATTAGAGCCTGATCACCTTTGGTTTCAGTTGTGGGTTGGGTTTTTTGAGCTAATCCAGATTTGACTGGGAGCTTGTACAAAAGATACTTTGTGATCTTGCTGTACAAATTTTTAGATGGAAAATTCATCAAGGAAAATAGAGATGGATAATTTTTTTGGAAATAATTTTGAAATGTGGAAGTTGAAGATGGAGGATATGTTGATAGATTGAGATCTATGGGATGTTTTTTATGAGAATGTTTCAAGGCCTATAGATCCTACTCAAGCTACTCAATATGATATTATGGACCATAAAGCCAAGGGTCTAATCATATTGTGCTTAGTAGACTCTATTTTAATCAATGTCCATGGGGAGACCTCTACACAGAAACTATAGAAGAAGCCTCGTGAGATTTGTCAAGCCAAATCTTTAGTGAATAAGATTTTATTGAGGAATAAATTGTATTCCTTAAGAATGGAAGAGGGTGGAAGAATGGCATACCACCTAGAATCATTCAATATGTTGGTGGATCAATCGGCATTAGTTGGTGTCAAAATGGATGAGGAGGAGAAATATTAGATCTTTGTTCAAGTTTCTTGATTCGTCATATTCTCTTGTTATGGCTATTGGGAGTACTTTTGGTATTTTGAAGACGAAAGAAGTGGTGGGTTATTTTCTTTCTGAAGAGATGAGGATGAAGGTATCCATCACTACCAAGGAGGCCCTAAATTTTCATGGAATACTTAAGGAAAAAGGAAAGAAGAATTAGAAGCGTGATAAATCCAATTCCAAGGGGAGATCTAAATCTCCTGGAAAGTCCAAAGTTATTTGTTGGAATTCTGGTAAGCCTGGACATGCTCATAAGGAATGTAAAGAAGAAGAAAAAAAGAAACAAAAGATATTTGATTCTGATTTTGAGTCTGAGAAGGAAGATGGTTACGCATTCACTGTAGCTTTGGGAACTCGTGTAGGTAATGATGCATGGTTAATTAACTCAGGTGCATCTTTCCAGATGACCTTTAATAGATATTTGTTTTCTAAATATGAAGAATTTGATGCAGATAAGGTGTACTTGGGTGATGATTCTTATTTAAATATTGTTGGTCATGTTAAATTTAAAATCAAATTTCTTGATTGTAGAATAGAAAGGATTAATGGTGTGTTGTGTATCCTTGGATTAGCATGAAATATGTTATCTATGGGAAAACTAATAGATGCAAGTGTACATGTAGTATTTTCTTCTGTAGGATGTAAGATGGTTAGAGGTACTATGGTGATTTCTAGAGGTGTTATATATGGCACATTGAATAATTATTATGCATGCACTATTGAGTGCAATAGTACTTTTTTGAAAATCAAGTATGTGGAAGAGGTGATTTTTTCACCTTCAGCAGATGATCATGGCATCTGGGTACCCTAGGGTGCTCTTTCTTCTGAATCAAAGTTACCTATAGAGAAAACTATGTTATGGCACTAGAGACTTGGACACATTGGATAAAAGGGTCTAAGAACCTTAAAAAATAAAAACCTTATTGAAGTTTTGTTTGATTACAATATTGAATTCAATTTCCATGAGCATTATATTTATGGAAAACAAAATTGCATTCATTTTTACTCAAGTTCCCATCAATCTTGTGGTGTATTGGATCTTATTCATTCTGATGTGTTTGGTCCCGTAGAAATTCCTTCAATTGGTAAATCCATATATTATTTTTTATTTATTGATGATTATAGTAGGACATGGGTATATTTTCTAAAGAGTAAATCTCAAGTTTTCAGTCGATTTAAAGAATTTAAAGCAATGGCTGAGTTGCAAACTGGAAAGAAAATAATTTTTTTGAGGATTGATAATGTCGATGATTTTTTCTCTAATGATTTTGATAGATTGTGTAAATATTGTGGTATCCATAGATAAAATACAACTATGTATTCTCCACAATAGAATGAAGTTGTAGAAAGAATGAACAGGACACTGATGGAGAAGGCTAAGATTATGTTGAGTGGTGATGGCCTAGAACAAAGGTTTTGGGTTGAAGTTATTGCTACTACTTGTTACCTAATTAATAGGTCTCTTATATCAGGTCTTGTTGATAAGACACTTTTGGAGGTGTGGTCAGGTTGAAATCCTTCATTAAGACATATTAGAGTTTGTAGTTGCAAGGCATATGCGCATGTACTAAAGGAGAAGTGAACAAATTTGGAGAACAAGGCTATGAAATTTATTTTCATCGGATTTAGTTATGGTGTAAAATAACACAAGCTTTGGGATCTTGTTGCACAGAAGATAATATATATTAGATTCGTTATTTTAGAGAAACTAATCCTTCTTATGTTACATTGTATCCAAAACAAAGTAAACAAGAAGATGTGATTCAATTTCCTTCTACACCTAAGAAAGTTGAATCGAGGCCCATTGATTGACAAGAAGTTGAGGAGAGTTCATCTAGATCTAAATCTTAAGAAGAGGAGGAAGAACCTCCAACTCTACTTTTTTGTAGGTATACAAGGCATAAACAACCACCTAAAAGGTATTCACTTAATGATTGGAGATGTGTTTTTTCTATGAATACAAACATGGATGAACCTATATTGGTAGAAAAGGCATTAGGTATGAATGATGTAGAATCTTAGAAGATTGTTATGGATGAAGAAATGGAATTCTTGAAAAAGAATGAAATATGAAATCTTGTATCATTTCCTAAAGGATGAAAACCTATTGGTTGTAAATGGGTGTTCAAGAAAAATATTGGTTTAGATGGAGGTATTGAGAAGTACAAAGCAAGGTTGGTTATGAAAGGTTACTCTCAAGTTGAGGGAGTTTATTATGGTGAGATATTTTCTCTTGTTGCAAAAATAACATCCATTAGATTTTTTCTTTCTATTTATGTCACTTATGATCTAGAGGTTGAGAAAATGGATGTGAAAATTATTTTCCTTCATGGTGACTTGGAGGAGGATATTTATATGACACAGCCTAAGCCCTACATGGTGAAAGGTAAAGGTAAGCTGGTTTACGAATTGAAGAAATATTTGTATGGTCTAAAATAGAGTTCTAGGATGTGGTACCGAAAATTTGATACATATGTGTTGAGTTTGGGATTTCAGTGCCAATCATTATGTTTATTATAAAATTGATGGTGATCATTTCCTATTTATTCCATTATATGTTGATGATATGTTATTTATTGGTAAACGTGTTGTGTGGTCTCATAACACACCCCAATTTACTCTTTGAAAAAATATGGGCCCCTTTTTCTTCTTTTCTTTCCCTTCCTTTTCTTTTTCTTGCTTTGGTGTGTTGCTTTTGGAGGAAATGGTAAAATTCCAAGTTCTAATACAACTTACCTGACCCCACTTAAGTTCTTGCTTTTCCACACTTAGAGTGTTGCAAAAATATTTTCCTTGATCACATCAAATTACTAGACCCTCGAGTCCAGGAGTTGATGTTTTTTCTCTAAGGATTTTGTATCTTCAACAAGTTCCACTTTTTTCCTGACCAATAGTAATGTCTAATAAGTCATCACCCAAATGAAATTGTCTCGGTGTGTGTGTTCCCCTCTTCATTGGTTAGCTCGGTAGTGGCTTTTCTTTTCTTTGAAATAGAAGACTATAATTTTTGTTTTGAATATGCTTCTAACCGATTTGGTCTCATTTGCACCCAATCTCAAGTCTCCCTTTGCACCTAATTCTCATGAACCCAGTGGGTAAAAGTCCCAGCTCTTGGCAATATTTTCAAGGTTCAATTCCAAATGATTCAAACCTCATTTGATTATGAATTTTTAAGTATCCAAGGGTGTAATTTCTTCTAAATTATTCACCTTTTAAGAATTGAAGTGACACATAGAAGTGTCATGTTAGCTTCCTCTATCGCTTTCTCCTTTAATGGTGGGTCTTGTGTAGAAACTGAAGAGTTTGTGATTTGAACCCTAATCCACCATGATTACACCTTTTTTCAAGGTAATTAATGTATTGCAAAAGGAAATTAATGAAGGTGGAGAATAATAAATTTACTTGGCACCACCTCATGCATGCAATTGTTTTTGTAACACTCTACCTTGTAGCATACTACTCACCTGTAAGGACATTAAAGAATTAAAACCAAGATTATGGTGTGCAAAGAAAGGTAAGTCTTGAAAAGCTAAAGAAAAAATCTAGCAAGGGTTTCAAGGTCACATTTAGAAAATTGTATCATCAAAACTAGGTATGCTTTGAATAACTAAAATTATGTTAATTCTCCTATGCATGCATGGCTTAGGTTAAATCACTTACCCCTTGTTTGGTAGCTGAAATGTTAATTATTTTGGAAATAAATTTAACTTTTAATTGCAACCTATAAGTTTTATGAATTATTGAAAATGGATGGTTAGATATAACCCTAACTCACACATAAGGCACATATATGCTAATAATGCGGGAAATCTAAAAAAATATGAGTACTTCCAAAGGAGGTTGATAGATGAGGAATTTGAGTCCCCTATTTTGCAGGTTGTATCAATTGGTGGGATAGTTATAGACACTCATCCAAGATGGTTTACTAAGGCTAAATTCATTACATGGATTTGACAAGATAATGCCTCTCAATACACAAATATCATAATTGCAAGTGGACTGCATTTGGCAAGAGGTTTTTTGCCAGTAATGGAAGCCCCTGAACTAGTAATGGAATGTATGAGTTGGTATGACCCAAACAAGAGGTTCATTGAGAAAGATGGGAGAGTCTATGCAAACCTCTCTATAAAATGGATTGTATACACATTTAGGCTCTCCACATTTATCTAGATGAGTCTGTTGGATATGCAGGTCCTAGACATGACATACCTGAGTGCAAAAGAACAAAATAGGAAGTTTATGAATGCAACATGGTGCCAAGAAGAGATTACCAAGAAAATTATTAAAATCCCAAGGTCTATGTTTATTCAACATGTTTAGGACATCATAACCCTATTAAGTAGGATAGTTGTACTCAAAGATGTTAGCAAATTTGAACCTTAGATGTTTAGGCTTATAGAGAAAATAATAGGCCATGTGCAAATTTACTGGGCGAGTCTCATTAGCAACAAACTATGTGAAACGTTAATGACATTCCTGAACACCCTATGGTTTTGTATGTCTTCTTATGTTTTTTATTCATGTGCCCTAAGGGAAAATATGCAAGGATTGAACAAATTTGGTACCCTAGGCAGAGAACCAAAGAATAATTTGATTTATGCTCATGTACCCTAGATCACAATCCACCAATATCAAGAGAATTACTTGAGGTTAATCATGTGTTTTCTATGAGGCTGGTAAGAATAATGGAAGGAGAGAAAGCCAAAAGGTTATCCCTGGAAACACAGTGTTATCTGATTGGTTGAGGTTTGGTACATTCAATTTCTTACTCACCTACATTAGGGTGGAGGGATTTAAAGGGTACCCCCTTATGCTACCCAAGTATCCAACGGACAAAATGTTGTTATTAGAATTGGTGAGACAGATGCAAACTTCTCATGCCCTTTTCATGCAAGCATGCAAGAAATATTCCATTAAATTCCTCATCATAATCGGGAACTACAAATGTGATGTGGCCAAAAGTGTTGATATTTGTGACAAAGAGTTGAAGTTGTATAAGATGGAGTTATTCATTTCGACGAAAGAATTATGATCTGGAGGGAAACCTTACCAAGAAAATAGGTAGTTAGTATGCTCATGTTTATTATTTAGAATATTTTTGGAATAATTGTGATAATGAACATGAGGTAAGGAAGATATCAAATCAGAGGTTACCCTTACAAGTAGCAAGGCTTCTTGGACTCAATAATATTCCAAAGTTGTTCGATACAGATAATGGAGAGGTATTGAATGCAATTTATGATGAAGAAAATATTTTTAATGAACATATTCCAAACCTAGGTTATACAAATAAGGAAATAGTAACCATTAAGGATATTTCTAAGCAAGTGTTGACATACACTCAACACTGAATTTTTTGTTATAGTAAAGCATTAAAAGAAGTTGGGGTAAAGCTCATATACCCACCTAATGTAAAGAGAAAACAATGGTTAGAAGATGAATTAGGGTATGTGGAGATTACTAAAAAGAAAAGAAAGGTTGGAAAAGTAGAGGCAGCTGGATATGGTAAGGAAAGAATTCTCGATACTTCAAGCCAGAGAATTCCAATAACGGTAGCTAGCCAACATAAAGAGATTGTGGCTAGTCAAGCCAATGTGATAGTGAAGCCTAAGGTAGTATTTTCTTCCACAGTAAAGCCAAGAGATCATCCTATGACTAATGGAGAGGTGAGAATGAAGACACATACACATGTTAAGACAAGGTATGCATCTTAAAAGGTTATAGATATATTTACCTCTCCACCTTCGGTTAATATGGTATAAATGAGACAAACACTGGGAAGGAATCTTGTAATTCAAGAGGAAATTCCTAAGCTAAATGAAGAAAAAGTTAGAAAGTAGTGAGAGAAACTGACTGCCATGATGAAACAATTTGAAGAAAAATGATCTAAATAAAATCCCATGGTGTAGCTAGTAGTGGAAGAAGTGATAAATACAGGGTCAAATCCTATGGATAAAGAAGAGGAATATTTTATAAGAGGATCACTTTCCCCAGAGGTAGGAAACACTGAGAAAATTGATGAAAGAGGAACAAGGGATATTGTAGGTTAGAATCCCATTGATAATATTGGTAATGAAGATATGATTGTTGATCAACTTTTGCAAGGAAGAAATAAAGATGATGTTGAGAAATTGTTGACTTCTGAGAAATCAGGAGAAGGTTGGGAAGAAAGTGAAAATGTAGAGCCCTCATAGACCTTGGGTGGTGAATTAAGAAATGAGGAAAATCTTGATGTTTTAGGACAACAGGAAAATGATGCCCCAAGGACCAATGTTGAACAAATGCTAGGACAGGAGAATTTAAGTCTCAAAAAGGAAGAGACGGTGATGAATCAAGATAATTCAGGATCCATGCCAATGAGGACAAAAAGTGTTTAAGTTCTAGGGGATGTGATAGGTAATGTTGATAGCTCAAGAAGAGAAGTTCCTAAACATGTAGATCATTAGGAACAAAGAAATATTGAAGAGACAAAGAAGAATGAAGAATCCCCTGACTAGTTAGTCAAGCAAATGGCTCTGCCATTGGAGGTGGAACTGGTGCCTCTAGATATCAGAAGTTTGATACAAGAAGTAGAGACCCCTAAACCTAGAGGTACAGAAAATACAAAGCATTCTATGAAGAAGAATGCAAACATTCATGGGGACAAGAATTAGAATAAATGAAAGTAAATTTGGAAACAACTATTGCCAGGGTATATAAGAGTAAGTAGAAGAAAAGAGAGCTAAAGGAGTGGATTTCTTGCTTGGAAGGTTTTATCAAATCTCTAGCCCAATCTAATCAAATGCATACTGAATTCACCCAAAATCTGGTACTCATGTCTAAGGAACAAGTAGATTCCATTACAACACTATGCCATATGTTAAGTGTATTTGAAGAATGGATGGAGTACCTGGTGAGGCAAGGAGAGGAGTTAATAAAAGATTCAATTGGGAAACATAAGGAGGCATACCATTGGTATGACAAGTCTAAAAGACTGGAAGGAGAATGGCGATTTCACCAAGAACAAACTAATGCAGAAAGGCGAAAGCTAAAAGATCATCTTCAGATAGATGTTCGAGAGTTGGTGAATGAAAAGATAACCATGGAACAAGAAGTTATAATATTTGAAAAGTGGAGAAAATAAGTGAATTGGGAAAGTGACAGTTGCAATGTGTAGAAGGATTTAAAAAGGTCACTGAGAGATGCAAGAAGTTGACTGATAGAGATGAGAGCTTTATTAAAATGTTAGCTCAGTAAAGTTGTGATCCTTGAACTTTAGGACAAGGTGATAAAGAGGTAAAATATTTCAAAGAGTGGCTTGAAAAGGTGAATAAGGACATTGTTCACTCATTAAGTCAAGAAGTTATAGATGAAATTATAAAGTGCGGGAATGCTATGGTTAAATATGAAGTAGAAATGATGCAAAGAAATGAAAACATCATTCAAATATCAGAAGATTATGCTAGGCTTAAGTACAGTTGTAAAGTGATTCAGGGAGTTCCAAAGCAACGTATGCATCAAGTGTTGGTCACTTTCTAGGAATATCAAGAGAGGAAAGGTGAAGACAAGCCTTCAAACCCAAAGTTCAATAAGGAAGAATAGATAGTCGGATACCGGATGCCAGAAGTTTTGTGCGTTGATATAGTTTTGAAGTGAATTTTGTAGGTTTGTTTCCAGTCCCAGTGAATGTGGCTAGTCTCAAATATTTTCAAAAGTATCAACAATCTTGTTTTTATGCAAAGTATTTGAGAACCGAAACCCAAAGTTGAAGACTATTGCTGATGGAAAAGTCAACGTATTTTAACTTTGGATGGAACATTCTGATGACAAATATCACCTATCATGTGCTACATTTTAATTTATTTCTTTGATTCTCTTTGATGGACTAATTTTAAACTCTTTAGGGCCTTGTTTCTATAAAAGGCCATTTACTGCTTTATTTTTATTTTAAGTTTAGAATTTTTAGATGTCAAAGAACCAAAACTTTTTCAAGTTTTGTTCTTTTTCCTATTTTTGTTCCATTCCAGATTAAAAATGTGTATGTTTCATTAGAAGTTGGTCAGTATCAAAGCCAATTTCAAAGCTATTTCCTAATATGAAATCTTATGTAACTGATTGTTTGTTCTTATCGGACAAGACTGTGTTCTGCATCATTTAAGGGTGCATACTAACACTATCTGGTGGCGAATAATCCCCCTTTTCTTTAAAATATCACATCATTCTATGTTTATTTTTGAAACAATCTGGTGACATGTGGAATGGTTTGCTCTGGTTTGGTTATTTCTTGAGGCATGCATGGATAATACCTGGGAGAAATTTTACTTTTCAGTATTTTTTTATTCTTTAGTTTAGAATAGATGTTTAAATTTTAAAAAACATTCCAAAAAATTAATGAATGCATGGAGTTTTATAAAAAATCTTTTGATTCCATGAAATTGAATTATTAATGCTAAATCTACTTGGATAAATGCAAGTTATTTGAATTTCATGAAATATTGTTGTAATTTTTTTGATTTCATGAAGTTATTGAATGACCGGATCGAGAGTATTTTAGTGTCAATTTGTTTGAGATATGGTTGAAGATGGCAGGGTGAAACTAGTTAAGGTAGATATTTTGATGAATTTTTTTGATTCTTTAACTAATCTTGTGATCATATAGAAGTTTAGATGGTGTTCAAAGACTATGGGCCTTTTAGCCCCTAGCATTTAAGAGACAATGTTTACTCCCTCTTTTTTCTCTTACAAGGTGTTTGACAAGTGGGAGATTTGTTGGGGAAATGTGTCTCAACCTTGTAATTATATAAGTTTTATTGTTGATAGGATATATATAAAAATTTAAATATATATTTCCCAATTACACCGATATGTGTAATATACAATGGGAGCACGAGGTGGAGGGGAGGAGTGGGATGCATGTAAACAATTTTTTGTTAGCTTTTTCAGAGAACTCCTAAATGTCCGACATACATTAAATAAATGATATATTATAAATCTAGACTATTAATTATTAGGTTTTAGATCTAATGGTAGATATTGTGTTGGCTTATCTTTCCCTAGAAGGTAGCCCTATTTTATACAGGCATTGTACTATGATTACAGATGATGATTTATTCTAAAAGTCTGATAGCAGGTGTGTTGTCTGTAGATCTCTAGTGGTGACTCCTATGAGAGATCTATAAATTTTTACATTATTCTCCTCTCAAGCTTAGTAGTCATTCCACTACCTTAGCTTCCTTACACCTTCAATAAATAGAAGAGAAAACATACAACCAAAGTACCAAATTTAAATGCATATCTCTTCTATTTGGTCTTCTTCAATTTTTCCATCAGTTGTTTTCTTAGCAACTCACAAAGATCATAGTTCGCACCTTTTTCAACCATCTCATGTGCCAAATTAATTGTGGTGGTAAACACTAAGTTTTCCTTGTTTGAAAATAGATCTTGTAACCAATTACCATTGAAACATACCTCACAAGTAGGTTTTTTATTGTGTTAAAAATTAGAGCTCTCTTATCATATGTTGCAATTTTAAGTTCCATAACAACTTCATTCTTAAAATATTTCAACGCAAGAACGGGTCTAATGGAGCATACACCTATAACCTCTCCTATTACATCCTTTTTTATCATTCCAAGCATGTCATTCCAAACAAATTTATCACAAATTCTACTAATTCCCATTCTAACCCACTTGTCCTCATAGAAAAAAATTAGAAACCATTGCCATACATCCAGTTTCTTCACAACTAGGTTTTTATATTCAATTTTTAGGGAAAAATCATCTCTAGTTAGCTCATTTTCCCACAAATATCCTAGTGTATTGAAATCATATTCTTCCATTTTTCCATGAATATAGATTTTAATATCCTTAATCAGAAAAACCCCATAAGGACATGAGAAAATGCACCTAACTAGTCATCTTTTATGGATTTTAGAGGATATTTATTTAATTTGGGTTGTTTCTTCTCTATTAATTTGATAATCCTCGATGTATCCATTGCAAAATAGATTCAAACTACTTTCAAACATTTTTTTCTAAAAACTAGGGTAAACAAGATTTGAAAATACCTTTTTCTTTGCTTGTTGAACTAGGGTTTAAAAGCAATATATCTCAAATCACCTTGATCACTTTGAATTCTTTCCTTTCTACTCTGGTCCTTTTCAAATTCTTTTGTAAATGAATTTTCCTTAGTGAAATCACTTATAATCCTTTGATCTGACCTAATTTTGCATTAAATGCTTCAAATAATAAAGCTGGCAACCCTTTATTTGTATGCACAATCAAATTTTGAAGCTCCACAAACTTCCACATTAAGATTTTTTCTTTCAAAATATTCACCAATAGATCAAGTATGCTGATCTACATCACATATCTTCATGTTGAGGCATCAACACCTCTCCTTTAGTGCAGGATGAAAGATATACATTAAAGATCCCCTGATCCAAAGCTCTTAATCTAATTTTCAGAGGAAACATCTACATCGGATGAAGGTATAGATTCATCCTTAACCTCAGTCTCTTCTTTCTTTATCCAAAACTTATTCATCTCCTTTGTTTCAACTAGATCAATCATTTTCACTAGTTCATTCTTCTTTACCAGATTATCCTTCCTTATGTTTTTGCTTTTGTAAAACTTGAAAATGTGTCTAGTTCTACTCCAATTGTAGCATATAACATCCTTTTGACTAGTATTCCTTCCATTCATTATATATCTACATTTATTAGCTTTGTGTCCAAATCCATTTTATGTATAATAGTAACCATTGAAAGATTAAATCATTTTATCATTTGACCTTAGAGCATGTTCCTAATATTTTTCATACATGTTTAACCATAGTGAAAAAGAGGCAAAAGACATTAATATGCCTATCTAACATTTATTTATCCTCCTACATGGTCTCCAATTAAATCGAGAAAATTAATATGCATAGTTTATCATTTGAGTGAATTCTTATTCTTCTTTCATATAAGACTCACATTCACTTATATAAGAAAAACTTAAATAAAACCCATTTTTAGGAACCAATCTCATTGGGCTTCAAATTCATGAAGTTTTGATAATTGAGCAAGTACTAACTATTTCTCATAGGGGTCAAAATACCCCTCTTGTTTATTCATTATTAGATATGTTTTGGAAGCAAGAAGCATGAGGGGAAGGTAACTTTCTACATGCATAAAGAACAACCCTTCCTACTAAAGTTTTCACTTGCAAGATATAACCTGATGTGTAAGATTCTATCCCAATCAAACCTTGTACTTTAAAATAACTCAAAATATTTTTCAAGAACAATCTATATGTGTTACTACATAACCTTGAGCCAATTAAAGAAAAATTGAAACAATTGAAGCAAAACTAAAACAAAACTTTAGCTTCTTCCATACATTTTTGGACTTCCTTCAAGTTGCCTTAAAATTTTACATGTGCAATACTAAATTTATCAGAAATATCGGTCAATATCTTATTATTGGCCTTCTTTTCCATTTATTTTTCATTTTTTTCTTCTAAACTAGTAGAATGATCCTTGAAATAATCAAGCAACAATTTCAATTTTTGTAAACCGAATAAAGAATCATCAACTGTTTCCCCAAGAATCCTGCAACACCTTTATTGCTTCTTCTACCATTTATATACTTTTTTGGTGAGTTTGAAGAATTTCCTTCCTTGTGGAGGCATGGAAAGCCTCACCAAGTTATAACTTATGCAAGGGATAAATATTTTTCATGTCTACATATCCTTGTTGCATTAGAATTTGTAGGAGTTGTGGAGATACCACCAATTCAAACTACAATTACATATCTAGTAGATCCTTTAGTGAGTCTCCAGAGGCTTTGAAGGACTCGCCAATAGTTTTAGCACTTTCTCCTTCCTTCTTCTTATCCTTATCTTTCTCACTATTTCTAGAACATGCTTCAACATTTTTCTTTTCTTCTGTAGACTTTTCACCATCTAGAGGAGGCAAGTTTTCATCTTTTGGTGCCTCTATCTTCTTTAGGACCTTGTTTTTTCCTTCTTTCTACTCATTATCTTTGTCCATATTCAGAGGGGGAAAATATTGTTCATTTTGATTTTCCTTTTCTTCTTCAGCAACATTATCCACAATAGGAGGGGAGTTATCAGCCACCATGCCTTCTTGCACATTCTCATCCACAGGCACATGTTCATGTTATTCAATCATAGGATCATTAATTTTTGAGATATATGTATCATTATAAATTTTATCTTCACTATCCAAGGGCATTCCCAACTCTTTTCAGGTCTTACAACTTTTTGCATTGTTTATTCTTGAGACTTTCAATATCTTCTTTGTCTCTTCTCATTAGAGTACCAACTCTCTATTTTGTCCTAAATTTATTATTATACAACTTAGACAACTTAGCTCTATCTTCAACTATAAGAGAAGAACCAACCTTCTCCAAGTCAAATGCCCTCATCTTAGCATCTTCATCAAAAGCTTCTTTCCTTCTAGCACTCAAAGCACCTTTAAGATCATCAGGTAATCGATTTTCTATTTCACTCAAACCTGTATTGAATGTTACCATATATTTTACAATAGATTCTACTATTATGGCCTTATTCTTATGGTTTTATTTTGGATACATTTTAGTTGTCTCTTCCAAGAGATCAATTTTTGCATTACTATTAAACAAAGCATCAAGCTTTAGGGGATTGTGATCTCTTACTGGAGGGGCCTCTTCTTTCTTATTTCCCTTGCCTTTAGCATATTCTGACTTAGAGCTCTTTTCTCTTCTTTGAATAATAAATTATTTCTTTTCTTTCTCTACTTCCTCTTCACTTTTAGTGTCTACTACAACAATATTTGTTATCTTTGCACTTTTCTCATTTGCAGTGGATTAAGAATTTTTCTTCTAGATTAGTTGTGGTCATTCCTCTTCCTCTTCTTCTTCATCTTCACAGTTGTTGTACCCTTTCTTGGTATCCTTTTCTTTTCTTCTCCTCTTAGGAGGCATTTGTAGGAGAGGCCGGCCAGATTTTTCTTTCTTCTTTGAAATTATTGCAGGCTTTGTTCTTGAGGACATAGGAATAGTAGGATAGGAAGACAAGATCCTAAATAACCTTCTTGTGCTAGGAGTACGTTGTGGAGAAATAATTGTAGCTTTTATTTTCTCTGTAGAACCCTTAGGAGTGTTCACTATCTCCTCCAACTTAGCTTCCATCTTCTCCACATTCTTCTCAATGTATTTCTTCTTTTTTTATAATTTTTCTTTGTTGGATATCTCTACATAAGTAACAAACTTGTCCATAGTTGGATCTCTTGGTTTTCTTAACATGATCTTTGCAAGACCAATAACCTCATATCCAAGCTCTCATATCCAATCTATTTCAGGTTCAACTACTTCCATAAATCAAATATCTTTGTTAACCATTAATTTTATGTAATTCTTATACTTCTCAACTACACTTGCAAGAATCCCATATTGGTCTTGCACTTTTCCCTAAAAAGTCTTCAAGAAACCCCACAACATAGATTTCTAAGTTTCTAGGTTCCCTAACCTTCTCAAATGATCTCTTATTTGTATTGAAACTAGAATATTATCTAACCATAAATGTTCTTTGTTTTGAGTACTCTAAGAAATTAAAAAAATAAATAGATAACTATGGTACTATACCAAAAGGGGTACCTTGATTCCTTGGTCTTTTGTGGGTTCTCCATCAACTTTTGTCTTGGGATTTCACACAAATCTATGTCCAGACCTTCCTTTATGATTCGGTGAGTTATGTGAATAGTGGTAGCTGACACAAATTTCTCTCTATTTGTATAAAATATCTTACACCCAATCATCATTTATACATATTTCACCACTAGATCATCAATATCTTTCATTTTTCATGGCCTTCAGTGCCAAAATAGGTCCTTTAGAGCACAAACATGTAACTACCTTAATTTCTTGCAAGCTTGTTTATCATGTGTGACATGTCTAGCCACATGAAATTATCATGAATTCAGCTCAGCATATATTTAACCCATTCATCTTCATATCATAAATTGGGGAAGTTATTTCATACATCTAGTTTCTTCTCTTTTAAGTTTTCATATTTAGGTTTAAGTTCAAAATCATCTCTAGGCAACCCATTTACCTAGTATTTTGTTGTCTTCCCATGATCATATGCTTCCATATTTGTGTGAAAATAGATCTACACATCCTCTATGTGCATCACACCATATGGAATCCTCAACAGTGCTACTTTAAGGTTTGATTCCATAGACTTAAAATGGGTGATTCTTAAATTTAGGTCTTGGAGGCTCCAAAACATCAATAACCTGAGGGGTAAATATTTTGAACCTTTTTGAAACTAGGGTTTTCTAAGAAACTGATAAATACCTTGTAATTATTTTTTGATATTATTGATGATGATGTTAGTTGCACACCAATAGATAGATATAATTCTCACAGACATATAACGGGAACCTATCTTTCTTGAAAGATTGCACCAGAAAAACCTAAATCTTAGGTTAACTCAGCTTAATCCCAAGGCTCGTTTATGTCAGGTCTTGATGCACTAGGTTTGCTCAGGGTTCATTGTGATAATTTTGTTACACATGAGAGGTAAATGGTTCTTTTGATTTTGAAAGGCATCATAAAGATAGACAATTAATCTTAGTCCGATCATTCAAGAACTTCATGAAATCAACAAATTTGCAATAATATTTCATGAAATTTAAATCACTTGCATTTATCCAAGTATATTTATCTTTAACCATTCAACAATATCAGGGAATCAAAATATTTGCAATAAAACTCCATGCATTCATCCCTTTTTTGGAACATTTTTTGAAATTTAAACATCTATTCTAAAATAAAGCATAAAAAATTATTGAAAAAGTAAAATTTATCCCAGGTATTATCCATGCATGCCTCAAGAAATAACCAAACCAAAGCAAACCATTCCATACATCACCATATTTCTTCACAGCTAGACATAGAATGATGTGATATTTTAAAGAAAAGGGGGATTATTTTTCATTAGATAGTGTCAATATGCACCCTTAAATTATGTACCACATAGTATTGTCTGATAGGAACAAACAATCAACTACGTAAGATTTCATATCGGGAAAGAGCTTTAAAATTGGCTCTGATATTGATTAAATTCTAATGAAACATACAAGTTTTTAATCTGGAATGGAACAAAAAGCAAGAAAAAGAACTAAACTTGAAAAAGTTTGGTTCTTTGACATCCAAAAATTCTAAACTTAACTAAAAATGAAACATCGCTTAGCCTTTTATAAGAACAAGATGCTCGAGAAATTCAATCAACACATGAGAGGAAATCCAAGGGACGAATCACAACAAGGCACGTGGAATATGACAACTAGCAAGATAATTTCTAAATAGGTCAATGGATGTCAACCTTCTTCAGCACTTTAAAATCTTTCAGGACCTCCATCTTTAAAATATAATCAAGACTTTAAATTGGAGCCACATATATTTTCCAAACAAAATGTAGGAACATCCTCTACTAGATATCTAGAATGATTAGGTGGAACCGAATATAGATACTGCAATTCACCAACACTTTGGTTCCTACACACAGTATCTAACTCAGATGAAACACACCCTAAGGTAAATGACCCTAGATCTAGGTACTCCCCTTCGTCACATGTGTAATACCTAGTTTCTTGGTATTTCTTCATCTCAAGCTCCTCCTTTGCATGACCTCCTGGAGTATACTTCCCAACCTAGTTATATCACTACTCACGATCCAAATTTTCCTGACCATCCATACCCAAATATTTCATCACAATCTATCTCTCTTGCACATAAAAATTTCATATATCAATCCCTTTTGAAAAAAATTTATAAAAATCTCATTAAAAATAAAACCATCATTAATAAATCGGTGTTTAAGACAAATCATAAATAACACACTTTAAATATATTCTATTGTAATTATCCCTTTAGGTGGGTTACCAAAAATTTTAACTCTCAGACAAACTTTTACAATTAAACCTTAATACTCAGTATTGTTACTCGGTACCCAGTTCCTGAAAAACATCAGCTTTTACTAGAATAATTTTTTCCCAAGTCCCAACTTCCACCGAAACCTTCACATTTCCTCGGACTTTCACTTCTGGACCGCAACAACTTGTTGTGCAATTTTTGCACACATGCCCCACTGAAAGTAGGGACCCTCTTTGCTTGGTCTTTTGGCTCCTGTCTGTGGCCATGCCTTTTGAGCTTGTCTTTGAAAATCATTATACTTTTGGTCTTTGAGGCTTTGGTCCTTTGGTCATGGGATTTGGGCTACTTTGCACTGTTCCTAAATGACTTGCCCTATTTGTAAAGTGCCCTTATTCTAGGTTGGTGGTTATGGAGTCTTGTGGTTTTCCTCTCTAGAGGTGGG
Source organism: Sequoiadendron giganteum (assembly GCA_007115665.2). Taxonomy (NCBI): domain Eukaryota; kingdom Viridiplantae; phylum Streptophyta; class Pinopsida; order Cupressales; family Cupressaceae; genus Sequoiadendron; species Sequoiadendron giganteum. The sequence continues at coordinate 317,200,247 of CM021106.1, forward strand.
TTCCCTTTGCCTTTTGTTTGTCCTTGGTGTTTTGTTTGGGTCTTAGGAGTTGCTCTTTTCCTCCTAGGACCTTGTTTCCTTTTCTTTGTCAGAGGCGGGACGTGGGATGAAACTAAACTTTGAACCTTCACAAATTTCATGGTTCAATTTTTGTTATGATTTCAGCTCTAGCTCCACTTCTTTCCTTATCATTTTCCTTGATGTTTTGCTTGTGTTCAGCATTTGGGTTCATTTTCTCCCTTAGGTCTTCTTTGGTTTTCCTTTTTTCTATCATTCGTCAGAGGTGGGATGCGGGATGAAACTAAACTCTAAACCTTCACAAAGTTCATGGTTCATTTTTGGTTTCGGTTCCGGCTCCAACTCTGTTTATTTCCTTCTTGTTTTCTTCGTTGTCTTGCTTGTGTTCGGCCTTTGGGTTCATTTGCTCCCTTAGGTCTTTTTCAGTTTTCCTTTTTATTTTGCCTCCTTTCCTTTCACCAGGGTGGGAACTAAACTCAAGACTTCGCAAAAGGTTCGGTCTGGTTTTGGTTCTGCCTCCACCTATTTTGGTTCTGCCTCCGCCTATTCTATTTTTGCTTTTGTTTTTTTTTGTTGCCAATCCCGTCTAGTTTTGGTTTTGCCTTCGCCTGTTTTCGTTCTACCTCCATCTAGTTTTGGTTCCACCTCCGCCTATTTTGTTTATGCTTCTATTATTTTTTGCTTTTGGTCCCATCTAGTTTTGGTTCCTCCTCCATCTGGTTTTGGTTCTGCCTCTGCCTATTTTGGTTTTGCCTCTGCCTATTTTGTTTCTACCTCCATTTTGGCTCCACTTTCGCCTGGCCCGAAATTCCCCAAAATTCCCTTCTGGTATGAATTTTGTGAGGGGATGAAAATCTTGAACTTTGAGAAGGGTGCCTTAGTGATACTTCAAGGGATTTTGATTGATCATTTGGATTTCTTTAATGATTATCATGTTGTTTATGATGGACTAACTTGGATTTTGATGCTATAATGGGTATTAATGGTGGTCCTCTTTGAATGCGGGTTGGATTGGGTAGAGTAGTCACTGGTTAAGCAACTCTTGGATCAAGCAATGCGCATACTTTAGAGATGTTGCGGGATCCATGGGATACAGCCAAATACACTTTGCAACCGTGGGCAGGTGAAATGTGCTCATATGTAGGAAGGTTAGGTCAACAAGTGCTCGATGGCCATTCATCTGAGTTGGACATGACATGGCATATTCAAATAAGATTGACCTAATCAGGGTCGTTCAAATGCCCAGCTCAGCTATTTATCAGTGGCTCATATTCAAACTCACGTTGCAATTCTTCTCCTTTGTGTGGGTGAGACATTAATGGCGGAAGTGACCCACGAGGTTTATTTAGTCTAAACCAAGATTTGTAGAGATCCAAGGCCAATCTGAAGGGGAACCTCATACATTCAATGCAAGGTGGTGATTTATTGTGACCTATCCAAGGCCGATTTGATTGGTGGTCGACCTTCTTTGTAACCCTAGCTTGGGCTCACGTGGGATGTATCTCTATAAGTATAACATTTCACCTCTTTTGAAAGAGGTTAGAAAGGGGTTAGAAATTTTCTTAGATGGTTAGTTAGTCATTTAGAGGGTTAGAATTAGGAGTTAGTTTCATTTCAAGCAAGTGTTGTAACACAAAACATCAGAATTGTTGCTATTATTGGTGATTCAATACAAGTGAAGACATTGTGTTGTTATTGGTGGCTTTTTTGGATTGATTTTTCTTGCATGGTTCTTATTCTAGCTTTGAAATTGCTTGGAAATATCTGAATGCATTTTAGATTTAGAGTTAAATGATTTAATGGTGCTTATGATTTAGTGCTTGGAGTGTTGTAGCGATATTTGGTTCATACTTTGAGAAACTTCTTGATTTTGGGATTGTTGTGCAAGCTCAACCTATACCTGATATTTGTGTGCTTAGTTCAATTGTGGGAATTTATCCAGTTCAAGTGAATGAATTTCCATGATCTGAAAATCTCTAATTCCTTAGAAGATTGCACTATTTTTGTGAGATTGCAAGTATACCCTAGGTTAAGTAGAAATCATTTTTGAGGGATTGGTCAATTCCAAGTATTTCATCATTAATATTGTTGATCTTAGGAGTAATCTTAATCTTAGGATTTTTGAAACCCTTATCTTTTTCTATTTCTTCAAACTTTGGTTAAAATAGGAATTTGAGTATCATTATATTGCAAAATCTAATAAGTTTAGAGTTTACAGTATTTGTTTTGTAAGGTCCCTTTGTGATTACCATCATTTTCACATTTATCACTTAGTTTTTTTGTTGCAAGCATGACCTGACACCCGAGAGACCTTGGGGTTATCTCTTTTTCAATAGAGATTGACCTTTCAAGAGAGATAGGATGCTATATATTCTGTCTGAGTTGTTGTTATATAGAAAACACCATCAACGGGATTGGCACTAGAAGGAGGGCTTGAATAAGCAAGTTGGAGCATTTTCTAAATGCCCTTTCCCCTGAGAGACTCAGAAGTAGAACCAGATTTACACCAGGAGAAGAAGAGTTTCAGGAACTACCACCTCCAATTAGGTCGAGAAGGACTAGAAGAAGGGAGGATTCATCATCCAATCCATCATTTCCACCATCTTCACCCTCATCCACCTCATCTTCATCTTATTCTAAGGTTGTTTCCATTCAACAACCCCAACCAATCATCAATCATCCTTTGCCACCTCCACCTCCACCAATGTGCTTTCTTGGAAAATAACCCATCACCTCTATCCTTCAATAACTACAATGTTATGCCCAAGAACCCTAAGCTTTTTTGCTTTAAGTTTCACATGAGTGATCCTAATAGGATAGTAGAGGAGCATATTAGGATTTTTTAGACTTGCCTAAGAGATAGAGAGATTAATCATAATAATGTTGCATGCAAACTTTTCCCTTATTCTCTCAGAGAGGATGCTTTTTATTGGTACAATCATTTACCTACTGCATCAATCCATAATTGGGTTGAACTTGAGGCTACATTTCTACAAAAGTTTAAAATCCCCATTAGTGCCAATGAGCTCTACATGCAGTTTACCGGGGTTAAGAGAGAAGTTAATGATCCTATAGGGTCATTCAACAATAGGTACCACCATGCATACACTAGATTGTAAGAACCTTATGTTGTGGATGATGCCACTGCCTTAGAAGTCTATTTTCAAGCCCTTGATAGCCTTACATCCACCTTCCTTAAGTGGAGAACTAATCCCCAACTACCTTGCTCACTGCATATACAGAGGTTGTTAAGGTTAGTACAGATCTAAGACAACACTTGTCAAGACCCCTACCATCTTTGGGACCAATTGCTCACCTTGGGTAAGTCCAAGCTCTTAACTAAACACTGACTAATCACACTCCCATTATGAATCTCATTCCACAATTGCCTTTGGTTCCACACCCAGGTCATCTAATAAGTCAAGCTCACCCAATGCCCAGTTATCCACGGAAGGGTGCCAATCAACCCCTTCATCCATAGCAACAGGTTGGTTTTCCTACATATTTATAGAACTCATAATTTTTGAATCAGTCTATTGGTCTAGGAGGAGTGTCAAGATACCCTCCAAACAACGTGAATTCAGTGTCTTACAGTAGTCCTGATAAGGAGAGGCTAATGAGCTAATGGAGGAAGTAAAAAAACTAAATATGGACGTAACCTACTTGAGGAACTAGAATAACCAACTCCAAGCTACTCAGAGGATCATGCAATCAAATTACAATAGGGAGAACCGAGATGTTGCACGAGGGAAAAAATTTGATAGAGGGAAACACTCTGATAGAAATCAGAGTTTTGAAAGAGGATAGGGTTCTGGTCAGAACTTTGATAGGGGACAACAAGGTGGACAAGGGTTTGAAAGGAGGTAGCCACCTAGGTAGAATAGGCCATGGAACACTGGACCTAATAATGGAGGATTCCCCACTCCACTAGATCAACCTTCCAATCAAGAGAAACCTTTGAGTGGATTATATCTAGCTGAAGCAGCTTTGTCAGGGTGGTGCACACTCCACAAGACAAGTCAGCACTCTGAGCTGGATTGTCCTCAATTTCAAATTGTTGCTTCCATCTTTCAGTATGAATTTGAAAATAACTCCATTGGTTAGGAATTGATACCCTCAAATCCTTATGATTCCATAGTTTTGGTGTTGAATCATGCTCCTTTCCCGAGGGATGAAGAGAATGAACCAGAAGAGGAGTCAAGTTGCTAGAATGAGGAGACTGCACAAGTGTTGAATGAGGATGAGATTTTTCATTTATTCAGTGAAGGAAATGAGAATGATAATGGTCCCTTGAATGAAGAGGAATAGGCCTAATAGGAATCCACCAGCTAGATGCCCATTTACTACATCTATTCCTCCAAATAATTTTACCACTCCAGCAGACCCACATGCCAGTAATAATCCATCTTACCCTCATGTGCCAACATAATAGTTTGCAAAAAGAGGATAACCTAAGGCATCAAAAGGAAGCATTGTTGATACAGTAAAAGATAGGTAGAATAGTCATTTTAAAGAGACCCATGTCGACATGAATGTGGAACAATTAGGCAAATACGTGACTAAGGAACTTAGGAAGGTAAAGGTGAGTCTTTTTGCTTTTGAGTTGTTAAGGGTTCCTACAATCAGAAATATAGTCCTAGGGTCTTTTAATTCAAGTCAACCACCACAAGGAGTAGCAGTCAATGAGGCAGTTGGTAGGCCTCCTAGTTCACAAGCACCTAAAGGTCTAAGTCAAGCACCACCTGGAGACAGAGGGAAAGAAAAAGATAGGAATTAGGTTGCACAATTTGACACTTAATTGAGTTTATTCCAGGGCAAAATGGAAACCCCTCCCTTCCTGATTTCTATTTGTATCTTTGGGAAGAATCTGTATAATTGTCTTTTGGATTCAGGAGCATCTACAAATGTTATACCTTTTGTTGTATGTAGGGATCTAGGTATTACCCCTAAAACCTCTCAAAAGAAGGTCACCCAATTGGAAAAGATAGAGGTAAATATAGTGGGAGAACTGAACATGATTCCCATGCAAGTTGCTTCATATCTTAGAGTGCAACAAGTACTTAATATTTAGCTAGCAGATATTCCTAACACTTATGGTTTGATCTTGGGTCAAGATTTCACCAAGGCACTAAATGGATACACATCCGCAAATGATTCTCACATGTGGCTCCCTTGGAAAGGAGTCCCAAACCAAATCATAATTCAAAAAGAACCCAGAATGAAGTATGTGATCATTAAATATTAGAATACTTCAAATGAGATATTGGTGTCAGAAGTTAGCATGGGGAACTATGTCTTGGCTGCCCCTATTTCAGATATAGAATAATTATTTATTTTGAAAAGCTCCTCTAATAAATCCACCTCAAAAACCAGCCATTCTGAAGCAGTGCTTGAACAAGCAGAGGAACTTGATGATCAAGAAGATAGAAAAATCAGCCTACTAGAAAATTTCCAAGAATTTATTCAGAAGTGCATGGAGGATCAGATCCAGTTGGGAAAAAATATGGATTTTAAGGAATTGTTGCTCCCTAATTGGTGTAGAGTTCACAATGCTCCTCACTCTGAGCTGGAATGTTGTATGTGCCACACTGCAGTGGAGCAGATACAAAGATGCATTAATCCAACCCCAGTTGTCGGGATGGATATATAGAGTGTTCAAAATGATCCAAAGGAAAAGATCCTCAGGCCTCCTAAAGAGCCTCCAAGCAGCAGCAAGGATGAGGGTAGTTCAAGGAAATTAGGAGGTGATGGTTGCTGGACATTGAGATTTAATGGATCCAAATCAAAGCAAGGTGCTAGAGCAGGATTTGAACTAATCATCCGTAAAGGTAAAACCTATTTTTCTGCTCATAGACTGCAATTCCAATGCACTAATAATGTAGTTGAGTATGAGGCTTTGGTCCATGGTTTATTAATGGCATTGATAAAGAAAGTCAGGATCTTGCAAGTGTTTCGAGATTCTAAGTTAGTGGTTAGGAAAGTAAGGAAACAATACGCATGTCATGATAGAATAATAACTAGTTACATGCATATAGTATGGGATCTCATTGAAGTATTTGATGTCTTCAACATCCAGTTGATCCCTCAAAGTAAGAATCAAACTACAGATTCTTTAGCACAAGAAGCTAGTACATTGTAGCCCTTATTGCTTTCAAGTTTGAAGAAGTTCACTGTATAGCTCACTCCAGTACCCTCAATTCCTGACAACGTAACCAATTTCTAGGTGTTTGAGGATGAAAAACACATTCTTGATTTCATCACTAGTTGTGATATGTTTTCTTCTCAGGTGATTGATGAGGTAGAACCTCAAGAGGTTGAAATGGACCTAGAAGGGGTCATTAACCTGAAAACTAATACTATCCCAAGAGGTATGGTGCAATTGGAGAGAATCTTTGATTTGGATAAGATAAAACATCAAGAACAGCAGGTGAAAAGGGAGTCCCTCAACAGTCAATGTGAAACATATAATATGGGCACCTAGGATGGTGTGAAAAAGTTTTTATCTGTAAAGTGTGCACTTCAGAGGAAAGGAGAGTAATCATTAATGCATTACACACATATCAAGATGTGATAGCCTGGAGTTATGATTATTTAAATACATATGATACTTCGATCATTACACACACCATTCCCTTGAAATCGAATGTCAGACCATTCAGGAAAAGACAGAGGCCAATTAATGCCTTGTTAGAACCCATCGTTCAGAGGGAGGTGCAGAAGCTACTTTCAGCACGAATCATATTTCCAGTAAGACACTCAACATGGGTTGCAAACTTGGTTCTAGTAAGGAAAAAAATGGAGAAATTAGAATGTGTGTTGATTTCAGGAACCATAACAAGGCATCAGAAAAATACAACTATCCAGTTCCTTCCCTGGATGAAGTACTTCAAATTGTCAATGGATCTCAGATGATGTCTTTTCTAGATGGGTACTCTGGATACAACTAGGTTATGGTACAATATGAGGATAGGCACAAAACTACCTTTACTACAAAATGGGAGACTTTTTCCTATAGAATAATTCCCTTTGGATTAATCAATGTTGGAGCTACATTCTAGAGAGAAATGGATATTGCTTTCAAGGACATTATTGGTAAGTGCATAATTATCTATATGGATGATTTGACAGTTTTTTCTAAGAAGAGAGATGATCATATAATAGATTTATGCAAAGAATTCCAAAGATGCAGAGAGTTTGGAATCTCACTTAATCTAAAGAAATGCATTTTTGGAGTCACTGAGGGAGAACAGTTAGGGCATGTTATTTCAGAACGGGGTATTGCCATTGATCCAAAATGAGTGGAGGCTATATTGAAGATTCAGCCTCCTGCAAGCAAAAAGGAGATGAAGTCATTCTTTGGGAAAATTAACTTTGTTAGAAATTTTATCACTAGATTTGTAGAGATAGTGAAGCCCTTGAATGCTATGTTGAAACAAGAAGAAAAAGTTGAATGGATCACAAAAGCTAAGGAGGCATTTACAAAAATCAAGAGATTTATCGCTGAGGCTTTAGTGTTGGTAAGTCCGGTAAGTTCGAATTATGCCAGGCATTTTTACATATACTCTTTTTCTTCTAATCACTCATGTGTTGGAATGTTAACTCAAAATTTTGATCAAGGCGATGAACATCCCATAGCTTTTATGAGTGCTCCTTTAAAGGATGCAGAACTAAGATACCCTAATGTGGAAAAGCAAGCCTATGCTTTGGTTAGAGTAGTAAAGAAGTTCAGACATTACATTCTAAGGAATAAGGTCATTTCCATAGTACCTAACACCGTAGTGAAGCTTTTATTGATGTAGAATAAATTGGGAGAGTCTAGGGCTAAATGGGTAACCATGCTACAAGAGTATGATATTGAGATCCAGCCCATGAAATTGGTGAGAGGGTAGGGACTGACAAAGACAATGGTTGAGATGGGTCCTAACCTCACGGCTCAACAATATCACCTCCAAGAAGTTTCTCCAGGAGACTGGTATGATGAAATTATCTACTATCTATTGAACTAGCAATGTCCTCAACACCTTAATATAGTATAAAGGACAGCTTTGCATCTAAAGAGTGATAGTTTTATGATGGAGGGAGTTGTCTTGTATAAGATAAATCATGATGGCATTTATTTGATATGCCTAAGAAAGGAAGAAGTTGGAAGAGTAATGACTGAATTTCATGAAAAATATGGCACAAGCCATCACTCAACACCTTCCACTGCAAATCAGATCCTAAGGGCAGGCTATTATTGGCCTACCCTATTCAAAGACACACATAACCATGTGAGGAATTTTCATGTACGTTAGATTGCAGCAAGTAGGGAGAACCATGTATCCCTTCCACTTCAACATGTTACATAGGTAAAACCATTTGCACAATGGGGAATGGACTTTATAGATCCAATTAATCCACCTTCATCTATAGGCCACAAGTATATTCTCACTATAAATTATTACTTTACCAAATGGACTAAGGCTCTTGCATGCAAACAATGCACTTCTGAAGTGGTAATCAATTTCATTGAGTCGGGTATTATTAACTGCTTTGGATGTCCATTGGCTTTAGTTTGTGATAATGGTCTTGCATTTGCATCATTAAAATTTTCTAACTTGACCTTTGATCATGGAATTGTCATAAAATTTGCGTCTAATTACTATCCACAAGGTAATGGCTTGGATGAGTCTTCCAATAAGAATCTTTTAACAGTCATTTGTAAGCTACTAGAGAAGAATCCCAAGGACTGGCACACCCAACTTAGATTTTCTCTTTGGGCAGACCACACTAGACAAAAAACATCCCTAGGAACCTCTCCTTATCACCTAGTGTATGGTTTGGAACCTGTATTTCCCATCCAGCTGAAGATCCCTACCTTGCAATTTATTAATGAATATTATGATGGAGAGGATAAGCATGAGACCCGCCTGACTGAACTGTTACACCTTGAAGAGAGAAGAGATGAAGCCCTAGAAAACTTTTCCAAACATTAGGGTGTAGTGAAGAGATGGTTTGATAGGAGAGCCAAGGTGAAAGCCTTTAGAATCTTTGACTTGGTTCTCTACTAGGATAAATCCCACGACCGAAAAGGGGAGCATGGAAAATTTGATGGACTTTGGCGCGGCCCTTATCAGATTGTGGAGATTCTAGGAGATAATGCTTTTCGTTTGAAAACTCTCACTAAAGAAAATATCCCACTACCTGTCAATGGGTGGTATTTGAAGCATTATTTTCAGTCTTGAGTTGTTTACAGCTCTTTCCTTGTACATAGGTAGATTAGGTTTCCTCTTTGTTTTTCTATTTTTTCTTTGGTTAGATTAGGGTTTCTTTTGTTTGTTTTTCTCATTTTCTTCTTTCGGTTAGAGTAGGTCCACTTTGGTTGTTTTTTTCTTTTTTGTCAGCTCTTTCTTTGGGTTTTCTTGCTTTCTTTTGCGCCCATTGCATCTATATAACTAGATGCTTGCCTAGGGCTATTCTGAGGGTTTCTTTTACAAACTCTAATCATCTTTTTGGAGTCAGTTGATGGAATTCCTTCATTCAATCAAGCATATGCTTGGAATTGGAGTCTCTTGAGTAAGTCAAATTCTAGAATGGGTCTCATACTGTCACACAAATCTTAAAGTTTTCAAGGTTGCATATGGTCCTTATGAAGTTTGACTGGGTGAAAAATCTTATATTTTTCTCCAGCACCATTTTGGTTCTCATCCCTAAGTGTGGGCTTCATTGCTTGCAAGGTGAAAGGGAAAGTTTAAAATATCTCAAAGAGAATATCAAAAAAATAAAAAGGGAAAGAAAATGTTGAAAATCAAAGAAATGTTCACCTTATCAAGAGTATCCTAGTATCTCTATTAGGCCTATGGACATCTGGCTGGCAGTAGAGCTATGCTAGGAAGGATCATAGTGATAACCTCATCGAGGCTATGGGTGCTTCACTAGCAGTGAGGCTCTATTTGGGTTGCTTTTGGGGTTGGAATCATTATGTAGCCCTATCATACTAAGTTTGGTCCCTTTTGCATCTGAGGAAAAGGAAATGAATGCATACACACGCACTTTGACCCAAGTATAGGAAAGGTTTTCTTGTTTGTGATTTTTGAAACCTTGTTCATAGGGTGACCTGATGTAGGGATTGAAACCAGAGATTCTCGATTCCTGATTCCAGTTTGTCATTAAAATGCTCTGGAGCATTTCCCTAGCGAAGTCACCATTTTTTCTGCAGTTTTTGCACACACGCCCCACTAAAAGTAGGGACCCTATTTGCATAGTCTTTCGCATCCTATCTATGGCCATGCCTTTTGAGCTTGTCTTTGAAAATCATGATATTTTTGGTCTTTGAGGCTTTGGTCCTTTGGTCATGGGATTTGGGATACTTTGCATTGTTCCTAAATGACTTGCCCTATTTGTAAATTTCCCCTATTCTAAGTTGGTGGTTATGGAGTCTTGTGGTTGTCCTCTTTGGAGGTGGGTTCCCTTTGCCTTTTGTTTGTCCTTGGTGTTTTGGTTGGGTCTTAGGAGTTGTTCTTTCCCTCCTAGGACCTTCTTTCCTTTGCTTTTTCAAAGGTGGGACATGGGATGAAACTAAACTTTGAACCTTAACAAAGTTTGTGGTTTGGTTTTCGTTTCGGTTCTGGCTTTGGCTCCACTTCTTTCCTTCTCATTTTCTTCATTTTTTTTCTTGTGTTTGGCCTTTGGGTTTGTTTTCTCCCTTAGGTCTTCTTTGGTTTTCCTTTTTTCTGTCATTTTTCAGAGGTGGGACATAGGATGAAACTAAACTCTGAACCTTCACAAATTTCATGGTTCAATTTCCATTCCAGTTCCGGCTCTGGCTCCACTTCTTGCCTTCTTGTTTTCTTCATTGTCTTGCTTGTGTTCAGCCTTTGGGTTTGTTTGCTCTCTTAGGTCTTCTTCAGTTTTCCTTTTTCCTTCGCCTCCTTTACTTTCACAGGGGACAGACTCGAGACTTTGCAAAAGGTTCGATCTGGTTTTGGTTTTGCCTCTACCTGTTTTGGTTCTGCCTCCGCCTATTTTGTTTTTTCTTTTGTTTTATTTTGTTGTCGGTCCCATTTGGTTTTGGTCCCACCTCGGCCTATTTTAGTTTTACCTCCGTCTGGTTTTGGTTCTTCCTCCGCCTATTTTTTTTATGCTTCTATTTTTTTTTGTTTTTTATCCCATCTAGTTTTGGTTCCACCTCCATCTGGTTTTGGTTCCACCTCTACCTATTTTGGTTTTGCCTCTGCCTATTTTGTTTCCACCTCCATTTTGGCTCCACTTCTGCCTAGCCCGAAATTCCTTCTAGTCTAAATTCCGCGAGGGGATGAAAATCTTGAACTTTGAGAATGGTGCCTTAGTGATATTTCAAGGTATTTTGATTGATCATTTAGATTTCTTTGATGATTAGCATGTTGTTTATGATGGATTAACTTTGATTTCGATACTATAATGGGTATTAATGGTGGGCCCCTTTAAATGTAGGTTGGATCGGGTAGAGCAGTCACTGGTTAAGCAACTCCAAGATCAAGGAATGAGCGTACTTTAGAGATGTTGTGGGATCTATGGGATATAGCCAAGTACACTTTGTGGCCGCGAGCAGGTGGAACGCACTCATACACCAGAAGGTTAGGTCAACGAGTGCTCGATGGCTGTTCATTTAAGTTGGATGTGACATGGCAGATTCAAATAAGCTTGACCCAATCAAGGCCATTCAAATTCCCAGCTCAGCTATTTATTGGTGGCCCATATTCAAACTCACATTGTGTGACCGTTGTAGTTCTTTTGCTTCGCACAGGTGAGACATTAATGGTGGAAGTGACCCATTGGGTTTATTCAATCTGAACTAAGATTTGTAGAGATCCAAGGCTGATCTAAAGGGGTGCCTCATACATTCAATGCATGGTGGAAATTTATTGCGACCTATCTAGGGCTAATTTGGTTGGTGCCGACCTTCTTTCTAACCCTAGCTTAGGCTCATGCAGGATGTATCTCTATAAGTATAACATTTTTCCTCTTCTGAAAGAGGTTAGAAATGGGTTAGAAAGTTGGTTAGATGGTTAGTTAGTCATTTAGAGAGTTAGAATTAGGATTTAGTTTCATTTCAAGAAAGTGTTGTAACACAGAACATCATAATTGTTGCTATTATTGGTGATTCAATACAAGTGAAGACATTGTGCTATTATTGGTGGCTTCTTTGGATTGATTTGTCTTGCATGGTTCTTATTCTATCTTTGAAATTATTTGGAAATATCTGAATGCATTTTAGATTTAGAGTTAAATTATTTAATGGTGCTTATGATTTAGTGCTTGGAGTGTTGTAGCAATCTTTGGTTCATAGTTTGGGCAGCTTCTTGATTTTGGGATTGTTGTGCAAGGTCAACTTGTACCTGATATTTGTGTGCTTAGTTCAATTGAATGAATTTCCATGATCTAAAAATCTCTAATTCCTTAGAAGATTGCATTGTTTATGTGAGATTACAGGTATAGCCTGGGTTAAGCAAAAATTAGTTTTGAGGGATTGGTCCATTCCAAGTATTTCATCATTAATATTGTTGATCTTAGGAGTAATCTTAATCTTAGGATTTCTGAAACCCTTATCTTTTGCTATTTCTTCAAACTTTGGTTAAAATAGGAATTCGAGTATCATTATATTGCAAAATCTGATAAGTTTAGAGTTTACAATATTTCTTTTGTAAGGTCCCTTTGTGATTACCAGCATTTTTGCATTTATCATTGAGTTTTTTTGTTGCAAGTCATGACCTGACACTTGAGAGACCTTGGGATTATCTCTTTTTCAATAGAGATTGACCTTTCAAGAGAGATAGGATGCTATATATTATGTCTAAGTTGTTGTTGTGTAGAAAACACCATCAACACAACTTACCAAACCTTACACTAACATTCCAACCAATCTAGCCTTATGGTACCCAATACCCGGTACACTTGAATTCATGAATTACTTCAAGACTTCCTTTTAACATTGACCTATAGTGATCCTTTTCCAACGAACAACTTCCATAAGCGTTAATTTTTTTCACTTGGGTCTCCAAGCCTTATAGTCTTGGGGCATGTTGTGAGACCACACAATAGGTAGTGATTTACACAATGTGCCACCATTGCTTCAATTTTTCTTTTCTCTTCTCTTCACTTCAATTGATCATTCAAAAATGACTTTAACATATAAAAAATGACATATAAAGTATTTTCCAGTGACCTAAAATGCATTGATTGTAGCAGATAAAATTAGGTCAAAAAGTTAGAAAACCTTCATTGTGTCATCACAGGCACCTTCAATCACTCCATAGATTTTTTCAATAAGGTATTTCACATTGAAAATACAACCAACAGACCAAGCATGTTAATCTACACATGTACCGGTGTGCTAAAGGTATCAACACCAAATCTTTGGTAGGGGCTAAAAGATTTTCTACTAAAACTCCCCTGAGGAAAAGGTCTTCATCTAGATTCCAAATGAAATATTTGCACTAGAATCTAGCATAGACTCACTCTTCACCTCATTCTCTTCCTTTTTATTCCATATCTTGTTAATTTCCTTCTTCATCTCAACCAGATCAACTATTTTCACTAGATCAGTCTTCTTTTATGAAATAGAGGGTTTGACATTCTTGCTTCTGCAAAAATTTACTAAGTGCCCTAGTTTTCTGCATTTGTTACATATTACACCTTTTTGCTAAACAAACTTACTTCTCGATATTTTAGATCTACATTTAAAATCCTTATTCCCAAATCCATTGAATGTATAATAGTAATAGTAACCATTGAAAGTTTAAAACATCATACCATTATTGTAACCATTCATCATCTAACTTTTGTATTCACTAGCCTTATGACCAAATTTATTGCATGTATGGTACAAATTGAAAAAGGAGTGAACATTATGATTTATTTTGTTTCTACATTTTATAGCTCTATGTCCAAATTTATTTCAAGAATAACAGTAACCATTAAAGGATGAATACCTTTGTGCAGCAGGTTGTCTAATAGGAGGTATTTTGAAATATTTCTTCTAGTTTTGGACCTATTTGATATTTATCTTCTTATCTTTCTTCTTTTTAGCATTATTTGAAGTCTTTGAATTTTCTCATTTTTCAAACCCTAAACCTTCTTTGTCCTTGGAATCCTTTTGATTTGCAATAATTTCATCAAGCAAGGTGGAGTTCTAGAATTTGTCTTCTTAAATTTGTTCTTTCTCAAGATCTGATCTTAGAGTCACAATCTCTTGTTCAAGCTTTAAACATTATTTAGATTTGTCTTTCAATTTGGCATTCAAGAAATCTTCAACTCTTTTTCCTTCTTCAACTTGCACTTTCAAACTGGTGATGGTCTCATTTGATTGCTTGAGCTTCTCATTTTTTCCTTGAATATTTCTTTAGATTTCTTGATTTTCTCTCTCAACTTCTTGATACACTCATCTGCATCCTTAAGATTCTCTTTCAAAACTCTATTTTCAGATTCTACTTTGTCCAAATCATCAAGGGCTAATTTGAGTTCTCCTTCTATATCAACTTCACAATCTTCTTTAGTAAACTCTTTAGGGATAATATCTTGCAGAGGAGTAGGATATTTCCTTGTAGCCATGTGTTCAACCTTGAAGATCTACCTCAATGATCAAGCCAATAGCATAAACCAAGCTCTGATACCAATTGTTGAATACCCAAAATATTGAGAGGGGGCATGAATCAGTATTTAATGAAATTCATTCACTTTATCAACTTAAACATCCATTTAAGGCATCATATTAAACTTGAAAAAATGGAAAGGAACATATAAATCATGCATCACGTCAAAGAACACAAGAACACCTAATTTTATGCAAAAAATCCTAGAATGGGAAAAAACATGGTGAGGACTAGCTCACAACATATTATAACCAATTACAATGTTTGATACAAAATGGTGGACTCACTATCCAAGGACTCACTATCTAGAAAGAGAGAATGGATCTCTATTGGTGGCTCACTACCAATGGATCACTACCTAAAATAGTAAGAGAGAGAAGAAAGGATGTCTCACTGCCAAAATGAATTGATAACAATGCATCTACAACATGTCAAAGATACAGTTCCAATTAAGCTTTGAAAACTCACTTAACACACTTTATACTTCACCAAAATTACACTTTGCACTTCTCTCCACACAAAATATCACATACACACTCTACACCATGTATATTCCTCATTCATACAATGAATCAACATTTTATATATGTCGCAACCAACCAAAACACCAATTTGGTTGCCCTAATTAGATGAAACGTGCACCACATAACCTGTCAACTCCAAACTCTAACACACATGCTTTGCAAAAAGAACCAAAACATGGAAATCACCAAAATAGGTTACCATAACCCGTAATCACTCCCATGATTTTGCTCCATACACAATTCAACTCCGCATGACCCCAAAACCTTTAGGTTGGCACCAAATAACAAAATGAGTGAAGAAATAATTAATGAACCAATTGTTCATTCACAACTTGATATGTGGACCACCAAATCACTTGCCACTTGAAACAAACACACTTATAACACCTTCTAACACTTCCTCAAAACCATACAGCATAATATTCATTCGCGGTGGAATGTGGAGCATTCCAATATACACTCTGCAATAGTAACACTGACATTACTAAGCCTGATGCTCTATCACCATTATCTTCAACTGTGAAAGACAAAAAACCATGAAACCTTGGATATGAATACCTTCAATACTCATCATCAACACCTCAAAACTGCATAACATAGCAATGTGAACCATAAAACTAGTTCACTATAATACTTAATTTGTACTTTTGGACTTAGCTAATTATCCAAAACATTTGGTCTTCTCCAAACCAACACTTTTTCTTATGTAGAATGGGTTGACGTCAATGACAAAACCATACACATCCAAACACCATCATGCTCATTTTGGCAACAACTTACTAGCCTAAGTGATCTATAGGGCCTGATTTGTCACATTCATGGTCACCTAGCATATCATGACTTTCTAGCATGTGATCCATGGGGGCTTTGTAATGTGCATGAATCCTAATGATAGGGAAGGCTATCATCTAAGTCATGTACCCTTCTTTGTTTGTATTGATTTCTACCTATCTATTTGTATGGATCCTCCCTTTGAGGAAATCGGTTGAATCACTACATTATTCTCTCCTCTTTAAGATTCCTCCATGTGTGTTGAATTTGGTGGATGGTTGTTGGTATTAAGACAACCTTTCATACCAACGTATCCTTACCTTGCTAACTAAAAATTATTACTTTAGACAGTGTGTACTGACATTGTTGGTGTATTCTCTATGCTTCATGTATTCTGATGAGCCCATAATATGGCTATAATTTGGATGTCATGATTATAAGTTTTAGAAACTCTTGCTCTCTTTCTATGAATGTTTAAACTCTATGGTTACAAACTTTTAATGTTTATGGGTAGTATTTGATGATAAGAAATCCTA
The DNA here is from genome assembly GCA_007115665.2 of Sequoiadendron giganteum. Lineage (NCBI taxonomy): Eukaryota > Viridiplantae > Streptophyta > Pinopsida > Cupressales > Cupressaceae > Sequoiadendron > Sequoiadendron giganteum. The sequence goes on from CM021106.1 coordinate 317,216,705, forward strand.
TACTCTTGATGCATAAATACCTTAGCCTATCTATAATCATAGCCCTGCTTTGACTTCCCAATTGACTAATGCGATGAATGTAGTGTTTGAATAAGTAAGATGAATTGAATGCATGTGATTAATGAAGAATTTCGTGCTATTATGAGTGCATGCCTTCTTTTTCCTCTCTTGCCATGTGTTCTACAGGTTGTTGGAGCTGATATGAACAAGTCAATACATAGCAAAACTTGCCAGAAAAGGTCGTCTTCAACGTACCAGCGAAGGAGTCGTTCAAAGCACAGATTCTTTTGTCTGAGTCTTTGGGAAAGAACCAAATGAATCATCGATCTAGGAAGGAGTGGAGCTCTATATTTCCTCTGAGATAGTTGAGTGGATAGAATCGCATTTATGAAGTCTGTTCCTCCGTCTCAAGTGGCATTTATACCCGCATATTCCTTTGTTAGTTGATTAGTTAGTTAGTCATTTCTCTTTAAATAAAGGTTCCTTCTACACGAGTAAACAAGGTTGATCAAGAGAGTTTTAGACTAGAGAATAGAGATACAATAGATTGTAATTGTTTACTGTTATAATGAAGACCAAAGCTTTGCATTAAGTTTCTTACAAGCAATAGCCATGTATGAGATTCAGAAGTATGAATAAGAACTAATGAAGTTTTGAGTTCTATTCTTGCGTAATTGGTTGATGCTTGCTAAGGGGGACCACTTAGTGAATATTTGTAGTTAGCTATTTTCTTTTTGTTATTTATCTATTAGAATTCCATTTCCATAAGCTTTGATGCAAACTCAGTCTTAAACTATTCCTGCAGCATAAGGCCAGTTCATGGTTTTTGTTTCCAGTAATTGTTATTATGATTTATGCTTTAGTTAAGTGATGTTTAAGTTAGTAAGACTTTACTTCATATCCCTGAATCAAAATTAGAATTCCTTTGAAGCATTTACTTCTAGAAAGTTATGGCTAAAACCGGTTCTTCGTGCACATACAGTGCCACTCCATTTCAAGTATACGTTCCCTAGTTTGACAAATAAATGAATGACCATGAGAAGATGTTAGTCACCTGCTGGAATGTCCAATTCCCAGGTTAGTATTCGTCATGAATTCTATATCCTTTTATGGGCATGACCATTTTTGGCGCCATTATCGGGGATGGTGTCAAGCTGAGAACCTGTCCTAACCATTTTTAGCAATAGTTTTAGCTTTCAAGAATTTTAGAAATTCTTTATTTCAGTTAAGTCTGTTACATGCATAGAAGAAGAGACCAATTTGGAAGATTCCTTCCTAGAAATTTAGATATCCAAGAAAATAACCCAGAGATTGACCCAGAAATTGTCCCAAAAAAACCATATTTGGATGTCAGACAGGACCTTGTCACTTCATCTTCTTCTTCCTCGGAGATTAGTTTGAACCTATTTGATATACCTGATAATATTGACTTACTCGCATCACAATTGAATAACCTACATACCCATAACAATCCACTAGCCTTTGTTGTCTACCAGCCAGGAGCTAACCCAAGAACACCACCAAGGATGACAATGCCTACTTTTCCCTTTCCACTCCCTGAGTTCCATGACAACAATAATCTCAAAAATATCCCTACTTCATTGCCCCCAAAGTTCTATGGCTTGATTACAGAAGACCCTCATACCTTCTTGTTCGAATTTGACATCCTATGTAGGAGTTATGATTATACTTTTGATGCCCATAAGATGAAATTGTTTCCTTCTACCTTGAAGGAGTCAGCCTTAAGATGGTTCATGGGATTAGAAGGCAATGCAGCAGCCACTTGGGATGAATTGAAGGAATTGTTCTTAGGGAAGTATAAGGAATATTGTAGGGAAAATAATATGAGAGGAGATGACCTCTTCAAAATGGCACAAAAGGAGGATGAAACCTTGGAGGACTATGTCTCCAGGTTTTTGTTCAGTGTGCAGAAAAATACTCAGCATGAGCTAAATGAGGAGTCTAAAAAACTTCTCTTTCTAAGGGGAGTCAATGATACCCGCATGGAAGCACTAGACCTCATGGCTAGAGGAGATATTACCCAAAGTAATTGGGATGACATCAAGATAATATGTCTCAATTACTCTAGGGCAAGTGTAAAGAAAGGCAGAGGATTCAGACCCTCTGTTTCCAAAGGAAGTGGGTCAGGCGTATTAAAAGGAGAACTCTCTAATTTGTTGTCTAACCTCAAGCAAGACATCATCAATGATGTAGCTACTCAGCTAGACACAATGCAAGCTAGAAGGAAGAAGCTGATGTGATGTTGGCTAAATATTGCCCTCACTGCAGACAGAAGAAGAGGGACTATAGATGCAAATCAGTGGCCAATTTGGAGGTGCACCATCTTCCTACCGAGTTCAAAACTATTGAAGGAAAGGAAGAGGTGTTCTTTGTTGCTCAATGCAGGCCATGGGCCCCAAGACAAGGTATGCCTCAGGACCCCTTGCAAAATTTTGGTTCATATAATAATCAATGGCAAAACCAATATCCTCCAAGTTATGGCCCATATTCTCAAACTCAATGGAATAATCCTTGGCCAAATGCCCAAAAAAATTATTGGCAATCCCCACAAGGGAATTGGCAACCACCACAGCAAAATCAGTGGCAGCCTTCGCAAGGAAATTGGCAGCAGTCTAACCAATGGAGAGGAGGCCAGCAATGGTCAAATCCATCCACTGGTTTCCTACAACAACCCAAGCAACAATCTATTATGCCACCTACTATAGCTAATCAAGGTCTCAACCCAAAGCCAACCCAATTACCAGCTCAAGCAGCACCCAATCCAGATAACCAGCAGCCACAGCAACAATAGTAGCAAGTCTATTTTGCTGATCCTAATCATTAGCCTGCCTATGCTCTCAATCTAAATAATATCAATTTACGTTCAGGAACTATGTTACCCGCACCATCTCCTCCCATAATCTTAGAATTGCCATCTGAAGAAGCTGAGCAAGATGAGGATACAAATGACCTTTCCCAACCAATTGAGCCAGTTCAGATTCCATCATTACCTAAGGCATCTAATGAAGTGTCCCCTCCTTTCCCACAAAGGTTGGAAGGTGGAAATGTTAAAAAATAAGAAGAACCTATCTTTGACATCCTTGACCAACTAAAGCATATCTGTGTGAAAATTCTCTTGTTCCAAGCAATCAAAGAGGTACCTATCTATAGCAAAGTCATTAAGGAGGCATATTTGAAGAAACTGAGGAGGAAAAAGAAAGACCCTCAAACTGTCCATGTCATAAGCCAACTCTCTAACTTAATGCTAGGGAAGCTTACCATCCCAAAATATTCTGATCCAGGAAGCCCTGTTGTCGAGATCAATATTAATGGGGTGCAAATTAAGAATGTTTTAGTAGATCTTGGGGCATCTATCAATGTCATGACAAAAGACTTGATTGTAAAACTTAGTATTTTAGACCTAAGGGCTACACCTACAATATTGCAGCTTGCTGATAGCTCAACTATCAAACCTAATGGGGTAGTTGAAGACCTTGTAGTCACCTTGGATTCTTGGGAGTACCCTGCTAACTTTATGGTCTTATCTTCAAAGGCATCATTGGGGGGATATCCTATCATACTAGGAAGGCCTTGGTTGGCTACTGCTGACGCTTACATTGGTTGTAGATCGAGTAACATGACAATATCTGATGGGTATAACAAAAAGAAGCTTACCCTCTATTCTCCAGCCCAACCCCAGCCTGAGTGTGGAGAAGCTGTTTGGCCAGATTTGGGAGAAGAAGAGGAGGTGAACTCCATGGCCAAATTAATGATGATTAGTAGAGATCCTTTCATTGCAAAACAAGAAGAAGAGGGTATACTGTCCAATATCCTACTGAATAACTATGGTACCGAATACTTTGATTGTGAAAAAAATCCATGTTCCTTGCAGACCATTCTTCCTTCGCCTACATCAGCTCATTATCCTACAGCAACTGACTGCTTACACACCTTGCTACCCCATGAGGTAGAAATATCATTTATGCCTGAAGTATCTATGGTTGATTTAACCTCCCAAATTGAGGTAGCAACAGGAAAAACTGTGAGCATTAATAAAAACCTCACCAGTGAGCAACAAGAATCCATGGTTAAAATGCTTACCAGTCATAAGTCAGATTTTACTTGGGAATATGGTGACATGAAAGGTTTAGACCCCAAACTCTGTACACATTGCATATACATTAACAGTGAGTTCAGACCTGTCAGGCAGCCTCAAAGAAGAATAAATCCAGCCTTGAGAGAGATTGTTAAAGAGGAGTTGCAGAAAATGTTGAATGCTGGTTTTATCTACCCAATCTCAGATAGCCAGTGGGTTTCCCCATTGGTTATTGTTCCTAAGAAAGGAGGAAAGTTGAGGGTATGTGTAGACTACAGAGAACTCAACTTGGCAACAAAGAAAGATTATTTTCCTCTTCCATTCATTGATCAAGTTCTAGATAATTTAGCTGGAAAAAAGTACTTCTCGTTCTTAGATGGCTTCAGCAGGTACAATCAAATCAAAATTGCTCCTGAAGATCAAGAAAAGACTACTTTTACATGCCCTTGGGGGACTTTTTCCTACTCAGTCTTGCCTTTTGGTCTCTGTAATGCACTTGCAACTTTCCAGAGGGCAGTCGTAAGCATCTTCTCAGACATATCACATGATTGCATGGAAATATATATGGATGACTTTACTGCTTATGGTGCAACATTTGAGGAAGCTCAAGCAAACTTGAAGAAAGTACTACAAAGATGTGAAGATCACAACCTATCGCTGAATAGTCAAAAGTGCTTCATGATGATGCAAGAAGGAATAGTGTTTGGTCACTATATTTCTACTGTAGGAATACAGGTTGATCCTGCTAAGATTGAGGTCATCTCTAATCTACCCTGTCCTACCAAGCAGAAAGAGGTAAGGAGCTTTCTAGGCCATGTTGGATATTATAGGAGATTTATAAAGGATTTCAGCAAAATAGCCAGTCCATTGTATTCCTTATTAACTAAAGACTCTGAATTTCACTGGACTAAGGCCTGTGACAAGTCTTTCCTACACCTGAAGGACCTACTTACTAAAGCACCTATTCTTCAAGGACCAAAGTGGAGTCTGCCCTTTCACATACATATAGATGCATCTGATCATGCCATAGGGGTTGTGTTAGGATAGAAAGAGAATTCCATTGAGCACACTATCTCTTTGATTAGTAAGAATCTACAAGGGCCAGAATTGAATTACACTATCACAGAGAAGGAGTTGCTAGTAGTGGTGTATGCCCTGAATAAGTTTAGGCATTATGTAACTGGCTACCAAGTATTTATTCACACTGATCATGCAGCAATACGGTACCTTATGAATAAACCTGTCATTTCTAGAAGGTTAACAAGGTGGCTACTGTTGTTGCAGGAGTTTGATATCACAGTCATTGACAAGCCAGGAAAAGCAAATGTAGTCGTTGATTTCCTGTCAAGACTTCAAATAGCTACACTTGCCACATCTGAGGTAATTGATGATACTTTTCCTGATGAACATATATTCTATATTGTTGCTCGCACCCCATAGTATGCAGATATTGCAAACTACTTGGTAGCCAACAGAATTCCAGCTCACTTCTCCCCCAAAAAGAGAAAGTTGTTGATTGAGAAGAGTTTCAACTTTTCCTAGATAGTCAATTGTTTGTTCTATACTGGACCAGATCAAGTCATGCATAGGTGTGTGAGGGAAGATGAGACATATGACATACTGCATGCTTGTCATGATGAGCCATGTGGTGGCCATTTTTCCTCTAAAAGAATAGCAATGAAGGTACTTAACACAAGGTATTATTGGTCTGCTTTACACAAAGATGATGTAGCATATACTAGGAAATGTGACAAATGCCAGTGAATGGGGCCACCAACAAGGACTGATGAAATGCCTCTGCAACCTCAAGTGGTAGTAACCCCCTTTGACAAGTGGGGTATGGATTTTGTTGGTCTTATAGACCCGCCATCCAATGGAAAGTCCTATATTTTGGTTTGCACTAACTATGTAACCAAATGGGTGGAGGTAAAGGCAATGGCACATGCCAGGGACAACAAAGTTGCTGAATTCTTGTATGAACAAATTTTCATTTGATTTGGAGTTCCCAGGGAACTCATCACTGATCAGGGAGCTCAATTCACATCAACACTGATTACAGTGTTGATGAATGATTATAAAATCAGACACAGGAAATCAAGCCCATATCACCCTCAAGCAAATGGCCAGGTGGAGGTTACTAACAAAGAGTTGGAAGCAATCCTCACCAAAACAGTGAAACTACATAAGAAGAATTGGAGCAGCCATCTTCCAGAAGCAGTCTGGGCTTATAGGATAACCTGAAAAACTACTACAGGATTCACACCTTTTGAGCTACTTTATGGTAAGATTGCTATGTTGCCAATTGAATTTAAACATAAAACCTTAAGGACTGCTCTGCAGCTACAGATTGATCTCTCTGAAGTGCAAAAGGAATGCCTCCTCCAGTTGAATGCATTGGATGAGATACGGAAAGCTATCCTATAGCATACTGAAGTAGTGCGACAACAAAGGAAGAAGTGGCACGATCACCATATCAAGACAAAGTGATTTTCTGCTGGTGATTGGGCCTTACTCTATGACTCCAAATATAAAGAAAATCAGGGTAAGCTTACAACAAGGTGGCTTGGTCCATATGAAATTGAGAATGTATTTGATAACTGTTCAGTACAACTGGTGACAATTGATCCTGTCCGCTTCAAACTGTTGGTTAATGGACACCGTCTTCTATTGTACCATAAACCAGCTTCAAAAGTGGAATTCATGCAGTAGTTTTTTTCTCCTATGGCCAGTGATCTTCATGCAGCAAAGGGCTTCGGTCCTCTTCCTACAACATCTCTTTGACTTATGTTAAAACGTCCATAATAAAGGTTTTCTGTTCGAAAGCCACTTTCTTCATCATTATCCATCACCATCAATCACTCATTTCATTCTTCTTTTCTATGTCACCCATCCACGTCAACCATCTCCCATACCACGTTCATGTATGGGTTCTTTCCAAAAATGTCATTTTCGATTATGTTGTGAAATCTACCAACATCCGCGGGCATTTATTAAAAGGTACACGATATTCTTTCTATTCGTCATATCATTCATTAATTTTATTTGTTCATTTATTGCATTACGTCTATCATTCAATTCTGTCATTACTCCCCATGCCTCGCCTATACTTCTCACATGTGTGGACACATGTCACATTTTAAGTAGGGGGTGGGGATAATTTGAAACAATTCTTTCCTTTTTGCTATGGCCATGTTTAGTGAAAACATTTTTTTATCGTACATGCTACCAAATGAATGCATGCTTTTTCTAGATCAACAAGTTAACTGCTAGTTAAGTAGTTCTTCGAAATCATTGCATGCAATTGTTTTTACATTATTTTTGGTAAAGCAAAAAGAGAAAGAAGCAAAACAGGGAGAAGCAGAGCAAGGAAAAGAGTTTTTGAAATATTCAGAAGAAGTTGAGATTCAGGGTTTATAACAGAAACGGTTGAGAAAATGGGTGGTCAACTTGTACGTCATGAACCAGTGGCTCATGAAGCCTTGACACAAGACCCTCAGATAATGCAAGCATTTAGCATATGCGGATGGTTGAATTACTTCTTGAGCATCGATTCCTTCGATGATGAGGTTGCTTGTAAATTCTTAAGAACTCTTTCCGAGGGAGAAGCCACAGTATGGGGCTTAGCAATAGCAGTCACTAAGGAACGGATTGCAAAAATAATAGGTCTTCCTGCAGCTAGTGAAGACTTTCCTACAGGAAGGGATGTCATCTCTGCCAGGGCAGAATTCACAATGCCAAGTGACGGACCCTTGGAAATTTCAAAGCAAGGGTGCAGAAGAGTGTCTCTACCTTACCCCTACTCTGAGTATGCCTCCTATATAATTAGGTACTTAACTTGCGAGGGATGCTTTTCATTTTTGCACTCCTATTATTTTAAGTTGTTAAGCCATATAAGGCATGGATTAGCTATAAATGTTCCAAACTTTTTGTTAGAACTTTTAGAGCGCAGTGCTAGTGAAACCTAGAAAGGGAAAGACAATTCAGTCTCTCATCATGCTCTCATTAAAAAACTAACTGAGTGTTCCCTGAGGGACGTTTCCCCCCTTTCTTGGCAAGAATTTGTTGCCCAAAAAGGGCTACAGCCTCCTGAGCCTCCAAAAACATTGTCTGCACGACCCAAAAAAAAGAGAAAACGAGTAGAGTCTTCAAGTAGAGAAGTTGAACAAGATTCCCCTACTTCTCCTATAGCACCTAGTCCTACAGCCATTAGAACTGAGCCCTCGACTCGTGTTAAAACTAGGTCTGCAATAAGGAGTGAAAAAGGGAAAACCAAGATAGACAAACCATCTAGCCCTGGGCATACCCTAGGAGAAAACCCTCAAGCCAAGAAGTAAAAATAAGCTACCCGACTTTCTCCTGTAGCAACACCCAATGCCACCATGGTTTCATCATCCTCTCCTTCCAATTCTCAAACCCCTATGCAACCTAGGAAAAGAAAAGCTACCTATGAATCTCCTGCCTCAACTGCATTACCAAGAAAAACTTCTACAAGAAAACAAAGTCAGGCTACCCCACCCTCTTCTACCCAACCAAAAATAATTGTCATTTCTGAGGAGTCCGAGGAATTCATTCCTAAAAATTCTCAGAGTACATCTGAGAATTTCCCACCCGGCACCTCAGAAATTCCTGTTGAAATGCAACAAGAAACAGGGGAAGTTGAGAAAGAATAGCAAGGTTGTACTGATGGGGGGAAAATGTTGAGTCTTGATGACTTGGTTGAGGCAGCTGACAGAATTTCCAAGGAAGCAGAATCCCCTGTTGACCTGCAACAAGAGTTTGTCCTGCAGCAAGAACAGTTGCAACCAGAGCAACCTGGGACATCCAATGTAACCCTATTATCTTCTGAAACATGCCAGACATTAGTTGGATATAAGAAACCACTGCTAACCCGATGCTTAGAGCACCTTCAGGAAACCTGGAATCTTGTGACACTTCAGACTTTGAGTTTTCGCCTTCTGGCTAAAACTCAAATGCAGCAAGGTCTGTGGAAGGAAGAGAAGAAGAAGCTGAAGAAAGAAATTGAAAGACAGAAACAGGAAATCTAGGAGGTAAAGGAAAAGATGAATAAAATGATGAAGGTAGCAGGTCAGATTATGGAATGTAGGCCACCGCCTAGAGTTTATGCAATGTGCCTCAAAGAGCAATTTTTGTGGTTTCAGTGGATGGGGATTTCAAAAGAACTTGACCCTGTTCCTACCACTGCTAAAGAATTTTATGATGCATATCAAATGACACCTTATTGGTTGAGGAATTCCATGTGTGAGTTCTATTTGCATGGTTTATTAATTCCTGATGAAACTGAGTGGAATCCACTCCTGTTTATTGGCGACATCCATTTTAGATCACTAATGTCCTGGGCAGCAAATGAAGTTAATTATGGAAAGCAATCTGAAGACTATGAGGAGACTAAGAGAAGAGAACCTCTTCCCCTGAGATCAGAAAGTACAGACCCCAAAGAATTTCTAAGGGCCTGGCTTTTTGTTGCATATGGTTTTTATGATCCTACAGCTAGGATGAGGATATTTGATTTAAGGAAACAAATCTATGACGAGTTCAAGTGCCAACCATATTCGTTCTGGAAGCTTGTAGCTTCCAGAAGCAAAACTAGATGGGAAAAGTTGACGATTGGTTTGAAGAAGTTCGAGCCTCATAGTCCCTTGCATTTAACAGCAGCTCCCAGGGGGTCTGAAAGATACATGCAGATTGGCCTCCAGAAAAGATTTGAATTATGGATGCCACTAACATTTAGACCTCCTACTTTACTATGGTCATTATATCCTTATCATGCCATGGAACTCAATGAAGATATAGAGGCCAAAAGATATGAGAGATGGCATAACTGTAGGGGTTTTTACTTCAGATTTGGGACTGCATTACAAGGCCATGTGACTCCTACGGATTTTCGAGATACAACCAGAAAGACTAATGCTGGAGGACCAGCATTGGATAAAGTATGGGGCAGATGATGAGCCCATAATATGGCTATAATTTGGATGTCATGATTATAAGTTTTAGAAACTCTTGCTCTCTTTTTATGAATGTTTAAACTCTATGGTTACAAACCTTTAATGTTTATGGGTAGTATTTGATGATAAGAAATTCTATACTCTTGATGCATAAATACCTTAGCCTATCTATAATCATAGCCCTACTTTTACTTCCCAATTGATTGATGCGATGAATGTAGTGTTTGAATAAGTAAGTTAAATTGAATGCATGTGATTAATGAAGAATGTCATTCTATTATGAGTGCATGCCTTCTTTTTCCTCTCTTGCCATGTGTTCTACAGGTTGTTGGAGCTGATATGAACAAGTCAATACACAGCAGAACTTGCGAAAAAAGGTCGTCTTCAGCGCACCAGCGAAGGAGATGTTCAAAGCACGGATTCTTTTGTCTGAGTCTTTGGGAAAGAACCAAATGAATCATCAATCTAGGAAGGAGTGGAGCTCTAGATTTCCTCTGAGACAGTTGAGCGGATAGACTCACATTTATGAAGTCTGTTCCTCCATCTCAAGTGGCATTTATACCCGCATCTTCCTCTGTTAGTTGATTAGTTAGTTAGTCATTTCTCTTTAAATAAAGGTTCCTCCTGCATGAGTAAACAAGGTTGATCAAGAGAGTTTTAGACTAGAGAATAAATACAATAGATTATAATTGTTTACTGTTATAATGAAGAACAAAGCTTTGCATTAAGTTTCTTACAAGCAATAGCCATGTATGAGATTCAGAAGTATGAATAAGAACTGATGAAGTTTTGAGTTCTATTCTTGCGTAATTGGTTGATGCTTGCTAAGGGGGCCCACTTAGTGAGTATCTGTAGTTAGCTATTTTCTTTCTGTTATTTATCTGTTAGAATTCCATTTCTATAAGCTTTGATGCAATCTCGGTCTTAAACTGTTCTTGCAGCATAAGGCTAGTTCATGGTTTTTGTTTCTAGTAATTGTTATTATGATTTCTGCTTTAGTTAAGTGATGTTTAAGTTAGTAAAACTTTACTTCATATCCCTGCATTAGAATTAGAATTCTTTTCAAGCATTTACTTCTAGAAAGTTATGGCTAAAATCGGTTCTTAGTGCACTTACAGTGCCGCTCCATTTCAAGTATACATTCCCTGGTTTGACAAATAAATGAACGACCATGAGAAGATGTTAGTCACCTGCTGGAATGTCCAATTCCCAGGTTAGGATTCGCCGCAACTTCTATATCCTTTTATGGGTGCGACCATATTCTTTGTGTATGCTTTAGGTATGTTGTGTGTATCCTTAGTGTATTCTCCATGTATATTTTTATTATTTTACTACCCATATTTTATATCTATATGTATGGATTTATGCATCATGTCTTATATTTGCTTGTGGCCTTTTATCTTGACATTGTAGTTTAATAGGATCCTAAGTATGAAGGCTATTGCATCTCTCATTTTTGTGTTGTCCTATCTCTCAATTTTTGTATAAAAGGGCTATTTATATTCTTTGTAACTTACCATGGGTATGAATTTAAGTGCATACCTTCGATAAAGTGGGGGGTAAATATAACATCTTAAAAACAAAAATCTCACAATTTCACACTAGGTTTTGGCTCCCCCTTTAGTGGATGTGCTTAAATATACTTTTTATGTACCCATTTTACCACCTTTTTGGGAAACTATATTAAATCCTTATTTATTAAGATTTCATAGAGAATTTTTTTCTAGACACGAGTTCCCGGTGCCCCTATCATAGCTATTTGTGCCCAATTTTTTAGAATTTGAATGTTGGCTTCAATTTGATTTAAGAAATTACTTTATTTTTCAACCTTAATAAATGGTTTATTTGAAACATGTTTAGATTCTTATGTATAAATTTTTCCCTTATTTTTACTTAACTAATATATCTAGCACCTAGACAAGTAAGGCAATTAATTCACTCTAAAAGGATAAATTAGAAGCAAGAAAATTAGGAGATGAGAGATCAAGTCAATTATAGTCTATAACTCATCAGTAAATTCATGTTCAAGTATGGTAAAATATTTCTTATTTATTGTTATTATTATTATGTGTACTCACACAAGTGCAAGATCTCAAGGATACTTCTTCATCCTCCTTGTGTGATATTGGAATGCATGCATCATTCTAACAAGGGTTTCATATCTGAGTGGTAAGATATCATTATGTTTTATTATCATTTTCTTTATTCCTTTGTCTTTTCTCCCCCAAAAACACACACACTTTATCATCTATCCTCATTGTCATTAAGTAGGTGGGAACACCAACATGAGGTTTGACCAAGGTAAGACCCTATATGACACAACCCTTTTCCATCTATTCATGTTGCAAGTTCCCAGGTTGCCACTATGTGAAGTGGATTTTACATATTAGCTCTTTTGAAGACTCCAAAACCCTAATACTTGTTCTCATGAGTTAATTGTCATCAAATTATGGCATATAAATTATTTAATCTCAACCAAACTTTAGATCCTAATTTTAATATCAAATGTGCTCAATCATTGCCAAATTTATATAAGCTTTGAAACCCTAGACTCATACACTTCTGGACAAGGGTTCTCAACACTTGTGTCCTACCTATTTTGCTCCATATTTTGGTACCAAGTTCTTATCTATATCTCCTACCCAAATATTCTTTCTATTTTTGATTTTTTATTTTGTAATTTTTTAATTATGGTGTATTTAGTAAACTTAATCATAATTCATCTATTTTATTAAATCTAATTGTTGAAATTTCATGCCACCCTTTGATGACCCATCATTAACAATTGATTTGAGAGATCCTACATGGGCCATCTTGTATGAATTCTCTTTCAAGGGTTCCAAAAAATTGGCTAAGTCCTAAAGTTTTTGGGCTTTCGATATTTTTCTTACCTCTCTAATCACATGTCTTCTTCATCACTCCCACTCATTCTTTTCCTTCCATTTTCTACTAAGTGTTTCATGTTTCAGCCATATCTCTGACCCTTTAACCCTTACCACTTCTCTTTGGTAATCATTAGGCCTTATCTCTGATCATTGAAGTTTTGAAGAGGCATTTCAAGATTTTTCTAATTCTTGATTAGTCAGATTTTGGGGGTTAGGTTTCCCTCTTATCTCTTCTACCTTCTTCACTTTCCCCTTCTAAATGTCTTCAAATGTTGGCCTTCAACCTTACTTCTTAAGCCTTATCTCTTTCTCCTCATAAGGCATAAGCCTACTATCCATCCTCTGAAGCTCGATTAAATATTTCAATATTTTCCTGTCTTGGTTTGTTAGACTTTGGGATTCAATCTTACCTCTTATCGCTTTCCATCTTTTCAAGAAATGCATAAGCCTTCCTCCCAATCTCCAATCCCCCAAAATGTCATCTTTGGTTTTTGTATATCAAACTTTAATCTTCCACCTTTCTTCCTTCTTGCTTTTACTTCATCCTTCAAAAATTTGACTAAGTGTTAGGTTTTTGGACTTCAAGTTTTAAGCCTCTCCCTTACCTCTTACCTTTCTTCGATAAGAGGTAACCCATCCCTCCAATGCCAAATGGATCCTTTCATAATTCAACCTTTGGTCTTCCCTTTTACCCTTTTTTCATGTGCAATAAAGCATAAGCCTCCTCGATCTCTAAAGCCCAAAAAGAGTTATTTGTTCAAACTTTGTAATTTGCTCCTTCTACTTCCTCTCTTCTTCCTTCTAGCATGTGGTAAATAGTATGCCCAAAGCTCGATCCCTGATGGTTCGATTCTAATGATGAGTAAATAGTCTAAAGCAGGACCGATGCCCAATCCTCAAAAAAAATGTTTTTTTGTAGCTCCATACCATTTAATGCATTAGCAAAGGTTTTCTTTCGGGCCTGACACCCCGACCTTTCAGCAAATTTGACGTGCTTCCTTGGTGATGCCATTAATGCTCAATCAAACTTTTGAGTGACTTGTTTCAATCTCTAGACTTCAAGAATGATATTTATTGCTTCCCTAACTTTTTCAAGTCGATTTCATGGGTTCCCATGCTCATTTATTGCATATTTTTAACCTTTTTCTGACGGATCCATTCCCTAATCATTATTTTCACAAGATAGCTCCACCTTTTCACACATAGACTTCATTACTAACCATAGTTAGGGTTAGGGTTTGGTTTGTTGTTCTAAGTTATGTCTAATCTATAAAGGTAAGAAATGTATTCATTTCAAGGGTTCTTCCTTTGGCTCCTCCAAGATTTTTCTTTAGTACACACTATTTCTTACACTCTGCCATTGTAAAGATTAGCTATTTACCTTTACGTTAATGAAGTTGATCATTTTTTTTGGTTCTCTCCTCTTTTATGTATGATTAATATTTTATTACCTTCATGTTTGAGTGTTATTATCTTTTTTCATGCATGTATGTTTGAGTTAAATAATTTGTAGTTTTTATTTTGAGAAGCTTATTTCCTTGAAGCATGTTGTCTAAGACTAACCTCCATGTTTTCCTATGAGAATCCCCAAACAAAGAACTATGTGAGTCTTATGGTCCTCTTCTTCAGTGTATAGATAAATCCTATCCAAGAAGAAACAACTTTTCATCTTGGTGTACCACCTCCATTTCCCTTTCATGCATTCCTTCTAACCATTTTCCCTTGTGAGTTGTCAAATTAGGATAGTGGTAGGTTTTCATGTGTTGGGTTGGACCAGCACATTGCACTTGGATTGAAAGAGGAATTCAGCCTTATCTAGAGATTCAACCTCATACATGCAAAGGTCCCACACCTTGAGTTTGTTTCCATTGTGTCATTTGAATATTGAACTTTGTGTTCAATAGGGTTAAATTTCATGTGACAATAGTTTTTGGCACATTCGGTGGGACTACTTTCTCTCCATTGAATAATTTGGTATTTTCTTCAAGGAATTTTTCCTTTTGAGGCATATCTTCAAATACCATTGCAACTCCATTAAAAATCTACCAATTAAAGTAGCCTAGTTTTACTTCATTATGTTGATGGAGAGGTGCCTTCTTCAACATTCTAGCCTTTGGAGGTAGTTCTACAAGCACCTAGTGACTCTGCATTATCCATATTTGGGTGACTCTATTGTTATGTACCCAAAATATTTGATTTGGTAGTCCTTTTCTTTCCTTTAATTTTTCAAAGTTTTTCCTACTTTTTTGTGCTCCTCCCAATCAACCATATTAGGTTGG
Organism: Sequoiadendron giganteum; assembly: GCA_007115665.2. NCBI lineage: Eukaryota > Viridiplantae > Streptophyta > Pinopsida > Cupressales > Cupressaceae > Sequoiadendron > Sequoiadendron giganteum. The sequence goes on from CM021106.1 coordinate 317,231,931, forward strand.
TTATTTCTCCTCTTTCATTTCACAAAACCTTGTGTATAGGAGTGAATTTACACCCCTTACACAAATTACCCTTCTACCCCTCTCCACTTTAGAAAACCAAACTCAGAGGCTTAATTCAACATAAGCCCATTGTTCCCATCACACTTGGCACCTATTTTGAGTGTCGGTGGAGACGTTTCTGTCAGGGACGCTCGTGCGGCTTGTAGATGTCCACGCGGCACACTTATGTCCCTAGCAGATTCCTGCACTAGAGTCTATAGAGATGTTACACTTCATATTCAAAGTCGAAGTGTAACACCTCCCTTCGGCAGGCTGACTTGAATATGGTTGTTTATTTCATTCTTCCTTCATATTCTCATTTCATTCATCCATTTTCAAGTTTGGACAAGATCTCTTGAGAATCTCTCAGCATTCTAGCATTCATCCACAAGCTTTGTAGCAGCATTTCACACTCCATAGCAGCAATCTATCACTTCAATAGATCAAGCACAAGACAAATCCATTGCAGTAGAGGCTTGAGTTCCTCTCATCTTTCTCCTCCACTAGCCTTGAGTTCTTTGGATGGAGGTGGTAAGCTCCTCATTCATCTTCTTTATTGTTTTGTTAAGTTAGCACGTACTATTTTCTAGTGTCTTTGGTGTACTTTTCTTTTATTTCCCTCTTTATCGCATCATTTCTATAATGTTGCAAAATTGGTTGTCCCTGGAGGTGGAAACACCAAAACAGGGGGCTGGCTAAGGCAAACCCGTAAACAACCCCCCAACATTTTCACTCTTTTTTGTTTGTAGGTGGAGAGATCTTGGAGCAAGCTGGTGAAAAGTTTATTGTGTGAGATCATCTTCGCCACCCTTGTAGTAATCTACTTTCTTTATCACATTCATCTTTATGTTTTGTATTTCATTATATTATTCTGCACCTTTAAAAACTCGTAACTAGGTTGTTAGTCCGCTTTTTAGAGATTAGACCTTGTCTCCTTGGTTTTCTGGTCGTACGGGCGTCAATGCACCTGAGAGATGCCAGTGCACCACATTGTCATCCTAGAACCACGCTACTATCCTCTGACAGAGAACTATCTAGGACACGGAGTTGACCCTAAAGGCCAACTCACCTAGTCTCCTTTCAATTCTTGGGTTTGTAGATTAATTGAAGGACCTTATAGTCCTCATCATTCTCATCCTGTCCATCCTAACACTCCTTTAAACTAATGTAAGATAGAACATCCATATTTCTCTTGCTCTCTCATGACCTGGGGCCTTGCAGTGGTTGGTCCCCCTCTCTTATATTTTTGTTGAACCCAGCAATGTTTCCAACTTTTTCCATATCTGATATGCAATCTTCAATCCTAACACTTTTTTCATCTTCGAATTTGTCAAAGCACTCAACAATGCTTCAATAACCTTGGTATTAGCTTTTTCTTGCTTGATCTCATCTTCAGAGGATGGACAATTCTTAGGAATAGTATATGCACTTTGTGTAATCTTCCATAAGGGTTCTCCAATGCACTTCAAATGACACTCCATTATGACTTTACATAAAGAGTAGTTTGTACCATTGAATCTAGGACTATCCTTCTTGTATGATGTCATCTTGGATCACCTCAAGTTGTTAGGCTTCTTCAGAGGAACTATCTTTGATACCAATTGTTGGAAAAACAAGGATAGACAACTGAGAGGGGGTGAATCAGTTGTTTCCAAAATAAAACTTATTCAGCATTAGTCAACCTTAAATCACAGATCAGATAATTAACAGTGCAAGAATAAATCAATAACACATTAGAGACACATGAACACCAAGATTTTATATGTGGAAACCCTGTAAGGGGAAAAACCACGATGCATGTTAGTCCACAAGATTATACCCTGTTAGAATTATAATGAATAATAAAGCAGGAATGCACTTGCATTCAGGCACACTGCCTAGAGCACACTACTCAGAGGAAGTCTCACTTCCTTACATACAATAATCATATTAAATCCATTTGATGAAGTTGAACTGAGAAAATAGCTTGTACAAAATCCTGATTACAGTTTCGATTAGGCGCACAAAAACTTCTACACACTCTTCCACACTCTGCTCAAAATTCTTCACACTTTGCTCTACTCTTGAATGATTTAACCTTTATTCACATATTTACATCCCTTGCACACACTAAGCATTGACTCTAAATGATGAAAACAATCACTTATATATATTTGCTACATGGATTTACATCCACTATTTAGTCGGCCTCAAAACATGAATAAATTTTAATGCACACCAACACAAGTTGGTCACAACATAGTGAGGACCCACAAAACACCTTAGAACATGCCAAACAATAAAAGATTAATCTTCATGGATCCGCAACACGCTACTACCATCATCTCGGCCAAGAACATGAAAACTCAAGCACACATCGAAAAATCTCCGACCACGAACACTATGATGAATGTAAACGTACAAAAAGGATAGATTATGATCTAGAATCATCCATGAACATCATAGATACATGCACAACAACTGAAATTACCAAAATTTCATCCTCTTCATCCAAGAACACCATCTATAGAAACTGAATAAATATAGGAACACAGATCTTTATAACTTTCACAAATCTTTATGTGCACCTCTACAACTTTCGGACAACATACTAGAAAGTTTCAGCAACAAACCCTTTTAAGCACACCTTCATATCTTCAACGTAAAGAAATTTCCAACATTCTAACCTTCTCAACTTCATTGGCTGCTTGCAATATTATTTTTTACAATTTTCTCAATATCCTTGACATATACAACCTTAAGCATCATCAATGCTAATAGTGTTGACATCAATGACAACCACATATCAGTAATGCAACCACAATATCCAATACTATCGATGATAGTGAATTTGTTCACATCCCTTTTGAATATGTCACTAGTTTAAGCAAGGGGTTGGGTTCCTTGGAAAATCACCTAGAGAAAAACCCAAAGTTGGCTAGGGCTGCTAAAGTTATCAGTGAAATAAAGTATATGGTAGGAAAAGACTAAAAAAGGCATAGAACTCCTGGCTAGTCTCACTGGTTTGGCCAAAGCATGTTCCCCCTCAAACCATAGCCACATGAGGCAAGGTGACCCCTTCAAAGAACATGAGAGGTAGTTGGAGGTATCGATGCCTCCCACGTCTATGTACATGGCTGACATGGTCCCTTCAGTTAGTATACTTGTCGCTTCCAAAAAATCTAAAACTATCAAAGTAAACAAAAATCCTCTAGGTTTTCACTTCACCTCTTCTACCACCTTCGATGGCAGAGGATTTGGTGGGATGATTGGTGGAAGCTTTAGTGGTGTTAACTTTGGTGGTAGAGGTGGTATTGGAAGAAGTGGTTCTAGCGGAGGTCATGGTAATGGCTTTGGAAGTGGTGGTGGTTCCAGTGGAGGTCACACTGGTGGTGGTGGCATTGGTGGTGGCTCTGGCGGTAGTCATGACAGTGGTCCAGGTGGTGGCTCTGGTGGTGGTTCCATTGGTCCTGCGCCTTCTGATGATCCTATTCTGAACACCCTTCTTCAGAATATGGGGAAGATGTAGAACCAGTTGGCGAACCTTTCCTAGGCTTCTACCCAACCTATCTTATAGCCCTTCTTCTAACATAGCCCATTCTCGATAGCAATTCTAAATACTCCTTTCTTGCAAGGGATGGAGATTCCTAAATTTGATAAATACGGTGGTAAAGGGGACCCAAAAACACATGTTTCCACTTTTAATGCCTTGTGTACAGACTTCTTCCATCATGATGTGTTGATGGAAGAACTATTCCCTCGATCCCTCAAGGATACAGTGCTTGAGTGGTACTGTTCCTTGCTTAACAATTCCATCTTTACGTTCGATCAACTTGTGAACCAATTCCTATGATAGTTCCAAGCCAATATTGGGCCTAAGATGACCTTCTCTAACCTTGTTCGGTGTAAGAAAGGGGATAATGAGAAGATTACCGACTTTATAGCATGATACCAAGCACTCTTTTCATAAATATCGTACCTATTGTCAGACTCCAATGTGCAGAAGGTGTTCATAGGGAACTTACAAAGGCCTTGGTAGGATAAGTTCACCCTTATGAAATACCCTTCTTTTGCGCATTTGTGTGCATCCCTACGGGAGTACCAATAGACAGTAGTGCAGTTTGGGGGATCTTCCTCATGCTCTCGTCTGGAGGGAAATTCCATTATATCAATCTCTAGAAAAGGAAAGGTTGTTGCAAATGTAATAGCCACTATGGATAACAATGGCCTTAGGTGCAACCAAAAGTTCATGAAGTTATCTGAATCTTATTCTTCCATCTTACAGAAGTTGTTAAAGGATAAGATCGTTAGCTTGCCAACTCCAAAACTGGTTACAGAATTGTATCCTAACTGGTATGAAGCAAATTCTTGTTTTCAATACCATCGAGTTAATGGACATGATACCAAACGTTGCATGCACTTGCATCATGAGATATAGGATCACATTGAGGATGGTATTATTCATCTTGATGGAAGCAAGTAAAACATGAATAGATCAGTGGCAAAAGCTAATAGTGAATTGTAGATATACATGGACCCATTCTCGTCACACTCTTCTAACATGATTATCGATCCCTCTGACTCTATTTCCTAGCCTAAATCCTATGTTAACATGGTCACTCTTACTCCTCCTTGTCTTGAAACCAGTTTTTTGGATATAATATTCACTTCACAAGACATACCAGTAAATGACTAACCTTCTCCACTCTACATTCCCATTCACCTCAATGGCAATATTGTGATAGGGGTCTTAGTTGATCCTACAAGTAGAGTGAATATCATAATGGAGGAGACTCTATTCTTAAACTCCTTGCAAAGGGAGGAATATGAAAAAATAAATTCCATCATCTGTACACATGATGGTCTCTCCCTTAAGCCCTATGGATTGATAACATTGTCCATCCTAGTTGGACCTAGGAATGTAGACATGGTTTTTTATGTCATTCCTAAGTCGAACCTATTCAAAGTGAAGTTGGGTATACCTTGGTTAGCTTCCATGAATGGGATCACCTCTGTGATTCATAAGTGCCTTAAGTTTTCCCATGAAGGTGTCATGCACGTGGTGCATGATACTGGATACTAGGCTATGGTGTCCCATGGGGGATATTCATTAGATCACTTCTAGCCTACTCCATTCGGTCCACTTCCACCAAGAATAGACCTACTTTATAAGAACTATGTTAAGTATAACACTGGAGGCAAGGGACAACTGAAGTTGACCCTTCTTGTAGCGGAGAAGATAGTTGCCTCCCCCTCCCAAAAGGGAAAGGAGAAGCTTGCTCCTTCTCGGGTTGCCTCATCTACTCCCCTTTCTTGGGAGGATTATTGGATGAATAAGCCTAGTTTCAACCCATTGAGTCTGATGGTGCCTACTTGGCATAGACCCAAGATCAGGATATCAGATCTCCCTAATGGGTCCCCTGTACCTTGGTACTATTTATATGGTAGAAAGAAAGGCTTGCGAAGAGAATTTTCCCCATGACCTCTTACCATTCTCATGAATGAGAAGAGGTCCGCTGTTGAGGTGTTAGAGTCGATTCCTCCTGCTATTTCCAAACCTACTCCTCTTGCTCCCATCCAAGATTTTGTCCATCTGCTCAAAGCATCTGTAGAGAACACTCCCATGGGGGAGCAAGGATCCTTCATCCCTTTGCAAAATCTATCTTCTAGTTTGAAGAGTCACAAAAATTATCGTGCGTGCAAGTGCAAGTGCCGAAAAAAGGCTCTTTTGGCTAAGCAAGTTTCCTTATAGAAGAAGGAAGAAGAGACAACCACTCTTATATCAGAACCTCCTGTCATTTCCTCCTCTCTCTTCCCTTCTTCTTCTATCCAAACTAGCTTTGTATCACTTCCAACTTTCGCTACAAGTGCACATGTGCCTAGAAAGGTGCAGGTGTTCACCACTCCTTCCATGGAGTCGCCTCTGCTAACATCCATTCTGGATGTCTCACCTTTTCTAAAACTCATAGATATGATTAACATTTCAATCATATCTACTATGGTTCTTTCTCCCTCTTCTTCCACCTTTCTTGCTTTGTCTATGAGGATTTTTCCTCCTCCGATGAAGAAAAAAGTAGAGAAGGGTCCCTCCAACAATGGAGGATGTAAGAGGATCCCACCTTCTCCAAAATGTGGTCCCGCACTAACTTGTTTTGTCCTAGTGATGGAACCAATCCTAGCCTCTCCTGAGTTCGTCACTGCTCTTGAATCTCTTAGTGAGTCTAGCGATGAACCTCGAGTGCAAACTCCTTCATCCATCGAGGTGAAATATGGCAGTCCTGTTAAGTGTATGTTTAACTCGCTGGATGAATTTCCAAACTTTTCATTGATATCACTAAGTCGTTGACCTTAGACCCACAAGAGTTGAGTGACAGAGACCTTATAGGTCCTTCTTCCTTGGCCCTTGTTGCGAGAGGATCGAAATCTCCTTCCCTTAACATTAAACCATTGCAGGCTCGACATCCTTCCCCCTATGATGATCTAGAGTGGGAATTTGATGACCTCCTAGTTGACTAGTGTTGGAGGAGACCCTCTTCTTGATCTATAGATTAGATGTGTTTGTGTGTATGTTGCGATGTGCTTCCCCCATGATCATTCTATATGTGCCTGCATGACCCTCATCACCCCTGTTGGTGCTTGGATATAGGCGTGGAATTTTTTTTGTAAACCTTCCTCTATGTGTATCATCATTCTTCCATGTTTGTGATTGACTTTCAAAAAAATGGGGACGATGCAAAGTGTTGGGGGCATTTATGCTTCCTTCCATGTTGACCCAATTTTTTATGTTTACTTTGTCTTCCATGCATTCTTCCTAATATGGTTGGGGATTGATGATCTTTTTCCTCACACCATGATTACCTATTATATATAAATAAAGGAAAATTTGACCTCGTGAAACAAAATCCTCCTATGACCTTTGTTCATGTTCTCTTTCCTTTTGCTTGAGTTTTCCCTTTCATGTGAAACAATTCCACGTCTACGTTATGCAATCTTTAGAAAATGCATTCATTGCCAATGAATCTTTTCTCAAAGACCCTCCACACACTTCTTTGTTAGAATTGTATTCTCGACTTGAAACCCTAACGGGACATGTTTCCTTCATCACGGGTTCATAAAGAAAGGACTTGGAAACCTTCCTCTGAAGTGGGAACAACTTTGATCTTCCCCTCGCATGGAGGCATATCCTTCCTTTCGAATTCCTTGATGAAGTGAACATATTTCAAAAGGATACCTTGATGATGAATCAATTCAAGAAAGAAGGAATTGGCTCTTGAACGATGCATCCCTTGAGTGTACTCCTTCCTTTTCACATCCAGTTCCCAATGGACCCCCTTGAAAAGCCTTTACATCTTTGCATCTAGCTTGGGGGCATCCTGACTAGACCAGCTTCACATCCTTGCGTCTAGCTCAGGGGCAGCTCGACTGGACTTTACCTTTCACACAACGTGTCCCTTGAGTGGACCCCTTTGAAATTATTCCAACTTAGTGATGATCTACATGATTGTCTCTTCACTGTCCTACACGAGCTCTTCTTGACATTTTCAATGTGTGGGTAAACATGTCGGCATTCCTGACTCTGCAGAGTCCCCTTTTGCTTGGTCTCCTTCATGTGAGATTTCTTAGGGGATACCTATTCCTTGTAGGTCTGCAGTTTTGTGAGGCGCTCTTCCTGGTTTCCTTTATGTGATAGTTCTTGGGGGATACCTCCCTTGCAGGTTCATGAGCCTATAAGGTGCTTTCATTCTTCATTTTTATATTTATATGGAGCTATGAAGTCTTTTTTTGATCCTACACTTTCAAGTTTGCCAGACTGTGCTATGCTTCCTCAACAGTTCAAGTATACATCTCTGACCTTACTACTTTTTTGGTCTACTTTACCAAAGCACTCATCAGTATCCATGCTCACTAAAGTGGGAGCAAAATGCATTGGAGCGAATTTGCACCCCTTATGAAAATTCCCCTTCTACCCCTCTCCACTTTAGAAAACCAAACTTGGAGGCTCAATTCCACATAAGCCCATTGTTCCCATCACACTTGGCACCTATTTTGAGTGTCAGTGGAGGTATTTCTATCAAGGATTCCCACGTGGCGCATAGATGTCCACATGGCATGCTTATGTACCTGGTAGATTCTTATGGTTGGAGTCTGTAGAGTAGTTGCACTTCCTATTGGAAGTCAAATTGTAACACCTCCCTTCGACTGGCTGACCCGAATATGGTTGTTTCTTTCATTCTTCCTTGATATTCTCATTTCATTCATCCATTTTCAAGTTTGGACAAGATTTCTTGAGCATCTCTCAATGTTCTAGAATTCATCCATAAGCTTTGTAGCAGTAATCTATCACTTCATCACTTCAATAGACCAAGCGCAGGACAAATCCATTGAAACAAAGGCTTGATTTCCTCTCATATATCATCTCCACTAGCCTTGAGTTCTTTGGATGGAGGTGGAAAGCTCCTTATTCATACCCTCTATTTTTTTGTTAAGTTAGCACATACTATTTTGTAGTGTCTTTGGTGTACTTTGCTTGTATTTCCCTCTTTATCGCATCATTTCTACAATGTTGCAAACTTGGCTATCCATGGAGGTGGAAACACCAAAATAGGGGTCTGGCTAAGGTAGACCCCTAAACAACCCCCAAAATTTTCCCTCTTTTCTTTGTGTAGGTGGAGAGTTCTTGGAGAAAGCTGGTGAAAAGGTTATTGTGTGAGATCATCTTTGTCACCCTTGCAATAATCTACTTTCTTTATCACATTCATCTTTACATTTCATATTTCATTGTCTTATGTTGCACCTTTAAAAACTCGTAACTAGGCTATTAGTCTGCTTTTTAGAGGTTAGACCTTGTCTCCTTGGTTTTCTAGCCATATGGACACCAATGCGTCGTGTTGTCATCCCAAAACTGCACTTTTTTCCTTTGATAGAGAACTATCTAGGACACAGAGTTCACCCTAAAGGTTGACTCGCCTATTCTCCTTTCAACTCTTGAGTTTGTAGAGTGATTGAAGGACCTTATAGTTCTCATCATTCTCATCATTTCTATCCCAACACTCCTTTAAACTGAGGTAAGTTAGTGTAGTCATACTGCTCTTGGCCTTTCGTGACCTGAGGCCTTGCAATGGTTGGTCCCCCTCTCTTACACCTTGCAATTATTGGTTTTCATCTTCTCAAAATGCTTACAACCCACCCATCCTACTCAGTCTTGATGTATGATTACACGTCCCTATCAGCAATCCCAAAAGCCTTCTTATCCTTGATTTTAGCCTCAAATTGCAAGTGAACTCATATCCATGTTGAGGGATCTTGATAGGCAGTTGGGTGAGGTTATAGAGAGACAAGAGCTGCAATAGTAGGAGGAGTGGTCTAATCAAACCTATCAAAGGAAACAAGGTTATTTCCCACTATAGGATGAGCTTGTCCATCAATCTCACTATCCACAGCAACAAAATATTGAAGCTAGATGGAGGCATGAGTAGTATTTGGAGGCACAAAGAAAGCAGCAACAAGAAGAGTATACAGAAAAGGATGTTGCTATTAGCAAAGAGAAACTCATACTTTCCCTTGCTCTATCACAAATGCATGAGACTTAGGTAGCCCCTTGTGTTCCTAATGTTGTGTGATCTCATTACATGCCCCCAGACTATAAGGCTTGGGGACCCCAAGTGAAAACTAATGTTTATAGCAGGAGTTGGCTAGTTGGAAAGATCATCAAAAGCGGAAAGAAAAAGAGAAATATTTATAAAAAAAAGAAGTACTTCATAGTTAAAGTGTTCTAGGTATCGGGTACTAAGAGCTAGGAAAGCCAGAAGTGAAAAGGTAATACAAGGTGTTGAGAAAAATGTTCCAGTCTAGGAGTAGAGGTCAGGTAAATATAGAAGTTTTGATAAAATCTAAAGTCTGGTAAAATTATGGGTAAAAGTTGAAGCATCAGGTACCAGGTAACAATGCAAAGTAAAGTTTAAAATTTTTGATGTTATCCAAAAGGATCTTATGGTCTAGTAACCCGATTAAAAGAATAGTTACATGAGAATTTATGATTTTCTTTTTGAAGTGTGTTATTTATGATGGATTTAAAGTAATAATGAATTAATGATGGTTTTATTTACATGAGATCTTATAAATGTTTAAAAGGGATTTAATAATTGGAATTGGTGATTGCAGGAGAAACAGATTGTGATCCAAACTTTGGGTATGGATGGTTAGGAAAAATAAGGTTGCAAGTAGATTTGATGGTGTTACCACACTCAACAATACACTTTGGAAGCTCATGTAGGAAAAAAATTTATGGCAAAGAAGCACCGGATACCGAGAAACCAGAAATTTGGATAGCAAGCATGCAACAGAAGAGTGTATACATTCTGAGGGTGACTCATTCCTAGGAATGTTCAATATGAGTCTAAACCTGGATGGAAGAACATAAATTCAACCTAATCATTCTGAATATATGGGAAGTTCTTACATTTTTTTGGGCAGATTTGTTTGGTTCCAAGAAGGAACCCTGATAATAAAAGGATAAAAGAACTAAAAGATATCAATCTGTAAACAAAGATTGACCTCCATTGACTTTATTAGCAATTTTCTTATTGGTTATCATATTATATGTGCCTTGATATGATTCATCCCTTATATTCTATCTCATGTATTTGTCTTATCCTACCTACATCTTGTTTTTATAAAAGGCCAAGGGATACTTATTTTTAAGTTAAGTTCAAAATTTGTAGATGTCAAAAGAGCCAAAACTTCTGTAAGTTTTTTTCTTTTTTCCTATTTTTTCAATCATTTTGCATTAACAATGTGTATGCACATAGAGCTTGATCAATAATGAAGCCAATTTGATAGCTACCTATCTCATGTATCTTTTGTAGCTGGATTGTTTGTTCCATTGAATAAAACTGTATGTTCTGTCATTTAAGGGTGCATACAGAACCTACTCGATGTCCAAACTAAACCCCCTTCTTTAAAAGCTCACACCGTATATGCCTAGTTGTGAAGCAATCTGGTGAAGTATAAAGCATTTTTCTTTGATTTCATTAATTCTTGGGGCATGCGTGGGGAATACCCGAGAGCAATTTTAATTTTCAAGTATTTTGATGTTTTATTTTAGATTAGATGTTTAAATTTTAGAAAACATTCCAAAAAAGAGATGAATGAATGGAAATATTATTGAAAATATTTTGTTTCTATGAAATTGCTAAATGCTTAAAGCTAAATCTACTTAAGTGATAGCAAAAAAATTTGATGTTCATGAAATATTATTGCAAATCTATTGATTTCATGAAACTGTTTAATGGTCAAACTAAAAATCTTCCATATGATACTCATGATTCTTAAAGAAACTAGAGATAACTACAGACCCCTATAGATTAATAGCAATATCACATCATACCCTGAAGTGAACCTAGTATGGTCAAGACCTGACTATTAGAGCCTTGGGATTAAGCTAAGTCAACCTTTAGGTTGCCTTGGTTCAGTTTTTCAAGTAAAGATAGGTTCTTCACGATTTGCCTATGAGGACTTTAGCTGCACTATTGTTGCGAGTAACATCGTCATCAACACCTAGTTTCAAAGAAACCCCTCCATTAGTTCTGGTATATCCTGGTAAGGAGGAGGTAAGAAATCATAAGTTTGTAAGTTTCAAGAACCTTAGCAAACATCTTGAAACTTCCATTAGCCCTCCTTTTTTCCACAACAACCTATTGTGCATGAGGTATACAAGCCTAAAATATTTAGTTTCAAGAATCATAATCGGCCTCTTTAAACTCATTTCCAACCTCTTGTGCCATCAATAAAATATCCTATGTTAGAGATCCTAAGTTTTGGAGAGCCTCCATTCCTCACAAGAACCAATTCTTAAGGAGGCTCAACTTTTTACTCCTATTGAGTAGCCCCTTCCAGAGCTTCAACAAGAATTTCAATGCCCTTTCAACCATTTTTATCCCCTTATTGTTATTTCACTCTTTAAAGGCAGACCTATGGTATGGGATCATAATTGGTCAAAAGAATAGAAGAGGGGGATATTTTAGGCTACGAGTGAAGAGGTTGTTCTTCTGAAGCCTTTATGTTCTCCAAATAATGAATGTCTTGGTTTACTACAAGAAAGGATTGAAGATGATCAGTTGTAGTATCAAGACACTAAAAAGGTAGAGAAAATTGATACAATGAAGGAATCAATCTTCTCATTTGATGTCCTCCATTTTTTTATTAAAAATAAGGAGGAAAGATCACCTACACCTACATTAGTAGAGGCCTCTGAACAATAGTTTGGTTCTAGCTTGATGAATGATGACAACTCCATGGTTTTGGATCAACAACAACAGACATGTTTAGCCCCTATTATAGTGGAGGAAACTCCCCTATCTATTGAGGTCTGTAATTCTAAAGTGGAGGTCCTCTTTTGGGATTATTTAGAAGCTTTTTTCCAAGCTTGGATTTCAATCCTTCATCCCCGAAAGAGGACCTTTGTGGGTAGAAGAATGAAGAGACAATTGAGGATTTGGCACTCATTACCTACCTAGAGTAATTTTATTACAGTCTGTTGCCAAGAAGAATTAAAAATAGAGAAAAAATTTGAAGAATTCAGTTCTTCACCTAAAGTGTCTCACAAGTCTAAGGTTTGTGTTGATGAAGTGTGCATCAATACAAGTATTTCAGTAATTATTGAGAATCCACACATCTTCTAGGAGAGTGATGCTCATGTTGCTCAATTTGATAGTATGCCTAAGCTTCAAATATTTTCATTTGAGGTGCATGAAGATGAGATTCCTTGTGTAGATCAAAAGGGCTCAACATATTTTGCATCATCATGTGAGCTAGAAACTTTATTTTTTAGTTTTAATTCATGCAATGAGGAGGTCAGTGGTGATGACATTGGCCTATCCTTTTGTGAGGTGAGTTCTCTTACCTCTATAGAAGGTTTCCTTTTGGATGTTGAATTATCTTCAAAAATTCACCCCTACTATTTTATGTTCACCTGAGGTACTAGTGTCAGATGAATTTAAAACTTGCATCATATGGTTCCCCTACAATGGAAAATTTTATAGTCAATTTCACCTTGCAAGAATTTTGTGTAGTTTCATGCATGTTGGCAGAAATTTTTAGTAGTTGCAGTTGGGTGAGGTTTGTAACTATGGTCTAAGGGAGATCAGTTCCTTCAAAAGGTTCATATTTGATAGAGGAAAATTTGCATTCTTTTATTTCTATTAGGTTAATGTATATATTATAAATATCTTTCTTTCCATGAAGTGCTTTTGCACACCCTGGATTCTCCTTAAGGGAATGTATGTTTCTAATTTTCATTCTTTCCTCCAAGTGCAGCCTGCACATGTTTTGTTTTTCCCATAGGAGGCCCAATTTTTTAAATCCCCCTCTTGACTTCATTCCCAATGGACTAATAAGGCCTTTAGATCCCATGATTAGCAAGCAATCATCTCGCAAAAATTGCCATAAATGTTGAAATATCATTCCACCCTTTGATGGCCCATGATTAATAACCAATCTAAGAGATCCTACATGCACCATCTTGCATGAATTCTCCTTGAAGGGTTCCAAAAATTTGGTTGTCCTGAAGTTTTCAGGCTTTAGAGAATTTGCTTACCTCTCTACTCACATGCCTTCTTCATCACTCCCGCTCCCTCTTCTTTTCCTTTCATTTTCTACAAAGTGTCTCGGGTTTTGGCCATCAACCTTACCCTTTAACCCTTACCACTTCTCTTTGGTAAGCCTTAGGCCTTATCTTCAATCACCAAAGTCCCGAAGAGGCTTCTCAATATTTTTCTAAGTCTTGATTAGTCAGACTTCGAGGGCTGGATTTTCCTCTTATCTCTTCCACCTTATTCACTTTTCCCTTCTAAAATTCTTTGTATGTTGGCCGTTGGCCTTACCTCTTAAGCCTTTCTGCTTTCTCCTCATAAGGCATAAGCCTACTACCTGACCTCCAAAGCTTGATTAAATTTTTCAAGATTTTCCTAAGTCTTGGTTTGTTGGACTTCGAGGTTTGGTCTTCCCTCTTACCACTTTCCACCTTTTCAAGAAAGGTGTAAGCCTTCCTTTTGATCTTCAATCCCATGAAATCTCATCTTTAGCTTTTGGACATTAGACTTTCACTCCTTCCTTCAAAAATTTGACTAAGTGGGGTTTTTAGAATTTGCATTTCGGGCTTCTCCCTTACCTCTTTTCTTTCTTCAATAAGAGGTAACCCATCCCTCCCACCCCTGATGGATCCTTTTGAACTTCAGCCTTCAGTCTTCCCTTTTACCTTTTTTGCATTTGTGATAAGGTGTAAGCCTCCTTCATAACCTCCAAAGCTCGAAAAGGGTTATCTATTCAAACTTTGTGGTTCGCTCCTTCTCCTTTCTCCCTTCTTCCTTCTTCTAGCATGTGGTAAGTGATATTCCCAAAGCTCGATCCCCGATGGTCTGATGACAATGATGTGTAAATGGTATGAAACAGGCCCAATGCTCGATCCCCGACAAAGATGTTGTTTCATGGCTCTAGAACATTTAATGCATTAGCAAAGGTTTTCTTTTGGGCCCAACATCTCAACCTTTCCACATATTTGACATGTTTCTTGGGTGATGCCATTAATGCTCGATCCAACTTTTGAGCATCCTATTTTTATTTCTAGACTTTAATGATGACATTTATTTTTTCCTTGACTTCTGCAAATGGATTTTATGGGTGTCCATGCTCATTTATTATAGTTTATTAACCTTTTTTGATAGATCCATTCCCTAATCATGATTTTCATGGGATGGCTTCATCCTTTCACACATAGCCTTCATTTCTAGCCCTAGTAAGGGTTAGGGTTTAGTCTATAGTTCTAAGTTATTTTTTATCTATAAAGGCAAGAAATGTATTCATTTCAAGGGTTCTTCCTCTTGCTCCTCCGAGATTTTTCTTTAGTAGACACTATTTTTAACACTCTGCCATTGTAAAGATTAGCTATATGTCTTTACATTAATGAAGTTGGTAATTTTTGTTGGTTCTCTCCTCTTTTATGTATGATTAATCTTTTATTACCTTCATTTTTGAGTTTTGTTATCTTTTTTCATGCATGTATGTTTGAGTTAAATCATTTCTATTTGATGTTTTGAGAAGCTTATTTCCTTCCAGCACCTTGTCAAACCCTAACCTCCATGTTTGCCTCTATGAATCACCAAACAAAGAACTGTGTGAGTCTGTTGGTCCTCTTCTTCGATGTACTAATAAATCTTAGCCAATAAGAAACAACTTTCCATCTTGGTGTACCACCTCCATTTTCCTTTCATGCATTCCTTCTAACCCTTTTCTCCTATGAGTTGTTATAGTAGGATAGTGGTAGGTTTTCATGTGTTGAGTTGGACCAACACATTGCACTCGGATTGAAAGAGTAAGTTGGAATTATTTTGATATTTGACCTCATACGTATAAAGGTCCCACACCTTGAGGTTGTTTCCATTGTGTCAATGGAATGTTGAACTCCGTGTCCAGCAGGGTGCAATATCATGTGACAACACTAATCATCAATCTTACACACCACACAAAATGGACCAAAATCCTAACTAGCTATTTGGCTCTCCCTTGTGGACATCAATCAAACATCTCTTGATTTTTTTTGTCCCTAAACATTTAAGATGAGAAGGATCAATTTAGGTTAAGACATTTAGCTTAATCTTCCTTTTCACACCTAAAATTAAGATTTTATTTTTTATAAATTTGCATTCACTCTAATTTACATCTCATTTGAATATTATATTAAATGTTATCTTGATTAATAAGCTTTTATTTTTTCCAAACCTAGGTTCTAGTAATCTTGTAACTAGTTCTAATTCATTTTACTATGTACTCTCAAAACCTATAAATTTTTATAGATTCCAATTGACTAAAAATTTATATCCACATATAGTCTAAAATATTAAAATTTTAAGACTTACACGTGTCTTATATTTTCAATACCTTTCCCTAGATTTTAAAATATTGATGAATTGTATTTTAAGTGACTTTATCACATTCAAAATATATTACATATCACATCTAATGAAAGACATTAGTATTTTCTTTCTCTAGATTGACATTGTATCTATAATACATTAGAAATTTCAATTATATAAGAAATCAATCATATTTAAAGATAATCTAAAATCTAAAAAATTCAAGTCCATTAGTTAATTTCTTAAGACTAAGATACTTTATGTATGTCTACATACAAAATTATGATTAGTTAGACAACCATGATTGTCCTCTTCATGTGTTCCTTAATTAAACCTAATTTTATAGCTTGTCATCCCATGATCACAAAGACTATTCAAGAATTTTTTCCTTGTTTGTATGCTTTAAAAAATATTTTTATATTATGTACCAAGTCAAATTGGAGAAACTTAGAGAAAATTTTATTAATTATCATAAGCTTAACTAGTTTATGGTAGATTCGAACACATGTATTTAAACTTGAATTCACTTTTTGATAACACAATTACCAAAATGAACCTATATAACATAAAAAAAAATGTCATTGTGTCATATTTTCCATTATGACACATTGAATTTCCTTAAGTCTTCATTTTTATTTCAACTTAGATATAGCTAGTGCATGACATACATTTTTTGTTTTCTCACATGCATAAAATCATGATTGATCTCATTCTAGCATAGATTTGTTTAAAAAATTTGTTGGAAATGATTATATTTGCACATTATAATTAATTTTGGATAAAATCAAAAATATCTTATATTGTGACATGGTTATAAATAAAAAATAACAATATTAAAAATTGATATCAAAATTCTTCACTATCCATCCAATAAAAGGCTTGGTAGATTTAACTAGATAATATTTTTATATTTTTAAATGATCATATATTAAAAATTATACATTTTTTATCTAAGAAATAAATTTAGTGTATGATTAAATATAATTGCATGTTTTATTCACATTCTTATGACTACTTTACATACACAAATATTAGATTTTATCTTAAAATGAAACATGAAATTAGTATCTAGATTTATAATTTTGATTAAAAAAAGTATAGATAATCATTAGATAATTTTTAGAATGACATTATATTTTTTAGACTATGAGATGATTAATTCATGAAAAAATTAAATATGATAATTCAATATTTATATATGGGTTGAACTTCAATTTTCTTTTCTTTTTATAGGGTTGTTTTATTTATATGTGTTTAGTGGCTTATTTTGTGTCCTTATCAAAAATTGTTAGTTTTATGTGATTTATTATTTTAGTAATAGAAAACTTTCATTTGTCATTGTTAGTTGAGATTGATCTTTCATTTATTTGTTTTTACATTAATATTTTCTTACTGATTCTTTGGTCTCTTTTTTTTTAAATTGTGTTCTTGTTTTTATACACTTAGTAACTTTCTTCTCCTACATTTATCCCTAATAAATTCAATCTCAAAATACTTTTTTCCCAATAACTCTTCACATAATACTATAAAATATTTTATTTTTCTTATTCCTTTATTTTAAATGATTCATTGAATTTATCCTTATTGAAAACCCTTGAGATGATTCCTATTTTAAGAGGTTCACCTCTTCATGATACCACTTAAATATAAGAAATGGTGGTTTTGATGAATTTTCATTAGTTATTACATGAATCAATATCAAATTTTCCATCATTCTCCAATTTCCTCAATTATATTTATGGATAGCTTATTGAACACATCCTTTAATTCCTCTTTCTCCACTTCATTCTCTCTTTTTGTAAATTCTTTTTTTTCCATCATCTTTAAATTTTTAATCTCAAAGTTTTTATTACCAAAAATTATCTAAATTGTTTATGCTAAAATATATAGGTTTTAGTTTTTTGAATGAATTTGATAAACCCTCAAACTCATAATTAATGGTAACTCTAAGGTTTTATAATCTAGTCTAGAATATGGTTTTTGAGTCAAAATATCAACTTTTGGAATACTCTTGCTTCAATTTCCTAGCTAAGAACTATAGCTATCAAGCCCTCCTTTGATGAATCCTTGAATTCACCATGCCCCTTTATCTAGGCTACTAAAATGGTTAATATTTCCTTTCTTTATAAAAAGTAGTATTTAGCTTCTTATGTGTGTCATTGTTAATAATAAGTACAATAATTACATGCCCCTTTATCTGTATAATCAGTGTTATTTATATTCATAGATTTTACATGTATAGTAGCTCCCCTAGTATGCTCAACTATAAATGAATATCTTGGTAATTTTATATTCTCAAAAATCTCAACCTCCTCAATAAATTTAGAAACAACCCTCCTAGCATGCTCCAAATCAGCTTACCTTATCTTGTCCATTCTCTTATGTTGTCTTTCATATCTCTCTTGGACATGTTTGAATATTGTCTTCCCATGTTCATTTCTTTTTTATTCTTCTCCAAACTATTCCATAATTCTCCCAACCTATTAATATTATATTTTTCCATAGATTCTTTTACTTTAAATTTTTATTAATCCTTCTATTTATCCTTAATGAATCAATCAAGACATAACTTTAGTATTTGAATCCATTTGGGGTCATTTTTCTTGATCCCCACCATTCCATTCAATATCCCTTATATTCCTATCCCCTCTCATAAGATATGACCTAGTGTATATTTCTAAAAATTGTCAAATATGTCTACTTTCTATCTATAATTTTTTGTTAAACCTTTTTATTATAATACATTATATTTGATTTATTTCCTTCTCTTGCCTCTTTACCAATTTCCTAGCAATTGAACAATAATTTTAGTGAAAGAGGACCACAGACCAAATATATATGCATGTTCCCATTAATGTTTTATTTATACCCTAATTTTTTTATTAGATTAAGACTAGAAGGTCTAGTACCCATTATAAAATAGCCATTAAGGAAAACGAGGGGCTCAAAAGAAGTGAAATTCCCAAAAACAAAAGAAAAAACTTAAACTTAAATAGTCCAACCAGCAAAAAGAAACAGAGATAGCACACAAACCAAAGGCCAACACGGGACCACAGAACACCTATAGGTCTCCTAGCAACTTTAGACCATTGATTACCTTCCACTCTTGAGCTAGGAAGTGGAGCTTCTCCTCAAAATATGGGGGCTTTTCTAAATAGCCTGAGCATCCACTATGGTGTCCAAAGTTAAGTTGTCCACCGCCTTACCTTTCTTTTGCTTGTGACTATCATCACGTCCTTCCTCAGCCACCCATTTACCTTGGCCCTTCCCTATCTCTTTCTGAAAGATTTGAATGGTGAGGGAGGTTCTCTTCATGATCGCCTTACTATAATCAATTATGACCTAGAGGTATTGCATGGTTTTTTCCTGGTTCCTGTGAATAGAATCAATCTCCATTTATAAATTATTTTTATCCTCCTTCATACCAATGATAGCTCTCAGCTTTTCCAACTCCTTATCCCATCTGACCCAATGCTTAAATGACTTAGATAGGGAGGCTATCATATCCCAATGGTCGATGTCCTCCACCTCCCCTGGCCATGGAACCTATTGTTGCAGCACCTTATTTTCTAGAATCTGGATTCTTTAGCAATAACCAGCTGACCTAAGAGCCACTTAAGTATGTCATTTTGAATATTAATCATCTCCAAAATTTCATTAATTGTGTTGCAAAGGGGGTCGCCAGAAGCACGATTGTCAAAACCCACCCTGGGTTCAACATGAGTCCCCTTTAAATTGATGCAAAAATTAGGGGAATTTAGAAGGCTAGGGTTAATAATAGGGGTTTTTGGGGACATCATAAACCTCTACATGAATACGGGAATATGTGGGGGAATTGGTAGTGGTGGGATTCCATGACTCGTTGTTTGAGTTATCTTACTCAGCGGATCTAGAAGTAGAAATATGAGTGGGCTTGGACAAGGGAATACCTTTAATGGGTTTGGGAGGGGTTTCCTCATTAGCAGGGGTTTTACCATAGGCATGGATAATACAAAGAGAAGTGGGAGGGGCTTCATCCAAGGTAATGGAGGGACTAGGGTCCGCAAAGGGTTTGATGGGGTCACAAATGACCAAGGTGTTCTCTTTAAAATGGTAGGGGAGGGTAGCAAGGTGGAATAGTAATGACAAAGATAGAAGATAAGACCCTAGTGAATAGGTAAATTCTTGCTTTTACCCTAGACATTTTTTATAGATTGGTCAAGAGAGGAAAAAATCCAAAAGGCAAAGTTCATCTTTATATTATAATGAAGATGGTTAATCATTAGAAAAAAATGAGCATTAAAGCGATAGAACCAACCCTTGAGTGTTACATACCTCATCAATACTTCCACAACCTTACTCCAAACATCAGGGAGGTCAGCTCAATTGAAGCCATTTTGGAGTCTATTCACCTTTTCACCCTCTTTCAAAAAGTGGTCCATGTCTTTTTGATAATGGCCCTTGGACTTATGGGGAATTCAAACACCCTCCAACAAAATCCCTTTCACCTCTACAATATGCTCAATAGTCACCATG
This sequence comes from Sequoiadendron giganteum, assembly GCA_007115665.2. NCBI lineage: Eukaryota > Viridiplantae > Streptophyta > Pinopsida > Cupressales > Cupressaceae > Sequoiadendron > Sequoiadendron giganteum. The sequence goes on from CM021106.1 coordinate 317,252,372, forward strand.
AAGGAATACCCACTAACGATGACAGTGTCATTCGCCCAAGAGGTAGTGAACACCACAAAGAGATTTGAGTCATGCCCCAACGTTCCTTCCACATATGAGGCCAGCTTGCCCCATTGAATGATGGGACAAAATTCCTTTTCTTGTTTCCACATCTCGCAATTAGTAGGTTCTTCCTAAACTAGTTCACCTCCCATGTAAAAGTTCATAAAATTCAAAGCAAAGAAATATAGTTTGTAGAAATTCCAAGATGAATACCAGAGTCACAATTAAATGAATTTATGAAAAGACTACTTAAAGGAATTAATTTTCCATAAGTGAAACTCATGGAAAATCTCAAAGAGAGTTGATAGAGGATCAAGCTCAATCTCAAGTTGGTAGTCTTTGGCATCATGATCAATTAATTTGCACACATGTCCAAGGATATGAAAAATATTATCCCATATTACTAAATTTGGGGTGAAGGTTCTAATGTTAGCAAGTGCATCAGAAAATTTATTGTCATTTCTAAACACTTGATTAGCTCTACAATTTTTTAGGGAAATCATGAGATTACGAGAACACGACATGAGGTCCTGGAGTGCCCAACAAGGATTAGCCTTCCTTGTCAACATGAGAATATTATTTCAAGAATATCCCTCAATGACCAAATTGGAAAGCCTAGCTTGTGTGGCAATTTGGATGCCATGAAAATTCATCGCCACCTCAACAAAGTTGGATGATTGTACCCCTAGGTTCACTACATAAACCAAAATTAATTTACCCTTGTGATCATGAAAGACCCCACCCCCACCCACCCAACCCGGGTTAGGTTTGGTTGAGCCATCAAAGTTAATCTTTAGCCAACCAAGTTCAGGAGGACCAATGAGTAATGCTCCTATTCAATAAAATATGAGAGAAAAGAGCATTCAGAATCTCTGAAAGGTTCCAAGCTGACATAATAGACACCTTGAGGTTATTAGGATTTTATTTGGGCTTGCAAGAGGTTATGGAAATATTCTTAACAACTTGGTTGATAATCTTGTTGGCCACCACCAGCCAAGGGGAATTTTTGTCTCTAAAAACCCTATTATTATGCTCCTTTTAGAGCACCCAACCAATGAAGACAAGAGACTACCACCAAAGCTCAACTAGCATAGGGTGGCAGACCGGTGGGAACCAACTATCCAAAATACCTTTAACATCCTTTAGCTAGACCCAACAAATATTGAAAAGTGATTGGATTTTTTTTCTAACCTGTCAAGAGTAAGAATAGTGGAAAAGCAGGTGGGAAATGAACTCAACTTCATTCTCACACAAGAAATAGTGGTTACCAAGATGTAAGGCTTTCTTCTGCAAATTATCCAATGTGAGAATCCTTTTATGATAGACAGTCCACCATAATAATTTGACCTTAGGGGGGAATTCCTTCACCAAATCTGTGTCCAATCAAACAAAGGATCCCAAGTACTGGAAATAATATTGTAATTGGTCTTAATAGAGTACTTCCCATCCTTAGAAGCCACCCAGACCAAAGAGTCCAAAAAATTGGAGTTAAAGAACTTGTGATTCTTAACTGTTCTAAGAATCTCTTCAATAGCCTGATGGAGGGGGGTTGAACCAATTGGAATTTATCTTCTATTTATGTGGAACAATAGAAGTATCCAAGTAATCAAAAACCTTAGATCCCAACCGAGCATAAAGGTCTGTCTTCATCGCAAAAAAAATTAGATGAAGACCAAGAGCCAACAAAAAGGCCATCAGTCATCCTAGAAAGAGACCAAAGTACTAGATCTGACCTACCAAGAGGAGCCCAAAGAAAGAAAAATTCTAGATTTTAAGAGGTTGTTCCAGATGATAGAGCCAGGAGGAAGAACAATGTTGTCCAGTAGAGAGAGGAAATCCTAACCCTACAAATACTTGTCCTTGAGGATAAATATCCATTCTACCTGGTTATATAGAAGCTTCCAAGAAATTTTAGTTATAAGGGCCATGTTCATCTATCTTTTTTTCTCAAGTCTAGACTACCATAACATTTCCTATAGCACACAGTTTCCCAATTCACTAGAGAGAACCGAATCCTCTCTTTGGTCCCTAACCAAAGGAATCTTTGTTGGATTTTTTCAAGTTTCTCTGACCACGTAGTAGGCATAAAAAATAGATACCTTAGGTACATATCCAAACTTTGAAGGGTATATTTGAGAAGGAGAAGCTTACCAAAATTGTTGAGAAAAGCCCCCTTCCAAGAAGCAAGCTTTCTATAAACTCTTTTCAAAAGAGTAGACCAAACAGAATTATCCACCTTGCCAACAGTAAGTAGCATTCCTAGATACATTGAGCAAAGGGGAAGGATTTGACAATTGAGGATTCTAGAAATCCTAGTTTTAAGAGCAGGGCCAACATTGAGAAAAAAATGGCACTTTTTTGTGAAATTGATGTTTTGCCCAGAATCCGTAAAAAAAAATTTAAGGACATCAATCCAACCTTTAGCCTTAGCCAACGTTGCTTCCCCTTGAAAAATTGTATCATTAACAAATTTTTTATGTGAAATCAGTTGAGACACAGAGGAGGGGGGAAAACTAGCCAATGTACCATTCAACACTTTGCATTCAAAATTACAGCCAAGAACTTTGGCCATGATAATAACGAAATAGGGAGACAAGGGGTCCCCTTGGCGGATTCCACCAGAAGTTGAGAAAAAACCCTATGAGGTACCATTGATAATCACAAAGAACTTAGGGGAGGTGACACAACCTTGAATGAGTTTCAAGAATTTACCAAAGAAGTTGAACCTGTGAAGAACTTCAAATAGGAAATTCCAAGACACTTTGTCATAGGATTTGGAAATGTCCATCTTAAGATCCATACTTTATTTTTTGGTTTTTCTCATGGAGTGAAGGGTTTTATGCACCAACATAATAGCATCAATAATTTTCTGCCTTGGAACAAATCCTTTTTGAGTAGGATGGATTAGTTTGTTCAAACAAGGTTTATTGTGATTGACCAACAACTTGGATCAAATTTTATAGAACATGATAAGAGGTTGATAGGATGAAAATTAGACAATTTAATGGCCCCAAAATTCTTAGGGATGAGAATAATAAAGGTGTTATTAAATTATTTGATAATATTATCAATAGAAAGCAAGTCAACGATAGTAGTAGAGACATCCTTACCAACAATATCCCAAAACTTCTAAAAGAAGAAAGGTGGGAAACCATCATGGCCAAGTGCCTTGAAAGGAATAAGGGAAAACAAAACCTCCCAAATCTCATCATTTGAAGTACCTCTTTCGATAAACAAAACCTCTTGCTAGAATACCGAAAGGGGAATAACATCTAGGATGTCACCCACTAGATAATTTTTCGAGGGTGGGTTGAGAAGGTTATGAAAGAAATAAATGCCAGAACGAGCCAGATCATCCATAGAAGTCACCACATAACCATCATCAAGGACCAACTTATAAATAGTGTTCCACTTCCCTTGTCTCAAATCCATCATGTGAAAGAACATAAATTTTGTATCCCCCTCCTTGAGCCATTGACTCCTGGACATTTGTTTCCATTAAACCTCTTCCTTTTCAATAATATTATGAATTTTACTTAGTAAGGACTTTTCTTTAACAACTAGATCAGCCGGAGCATTGGATTCCATTTCTTTTTTAACATGTCTAAGTTGATCTTTAAGAGAATTTTTTTCTCAAAGATGTTACCAAAATAGCTCATTTTCCATTCCTTCAGATATAGTTAGAGGATTTTGAGTTTGAAAGCTAGATTGAACATAGCATAACCATAGCCCCTATTATTCCACCATGCGTTGAGAAGGTCCCTAAAGTTAGGGTGGTACATCCACATCAGCTCAAATTGAAAAGGCCTATTGGCCTTATGGGGAGGGATATTCTAGTGCACAAGCAATGGGGTATGGTCAAAGCCAATCCTTAGAAGAGAAGACAAGGAAAGGGAATAAATATCCTAGTTGGTGGACACTAGACAACAATCAAGCCTGACCTAAATAATATTTTCCCTAAAAATTTTATTGTGCCAAGTAAAAGAACTACCCTCGAGGTCCAAATCAATAAAACCACCATCATACTAGAAAGAGTTAAGGCCCATCATTCTATCTGATAGATCCAAAATACCACCCTGCTTCTTCGAGGGAAAAGGGGGGGTATTGAAATCATCCATCACCATCTAGTTACTACGCAAGAAATTATTCCTAAATCCTGGTAGATCTATCTAGGTATTCCTCCTTTAAACCACATTATTGGGTGCATAGACATTGGATAACACCCAGTCATGAAGGCCGAAGCATTGAGAAAACATTATATTAAGAAAAAAATTATCCTTAGAGATTAGGGAGCCTTTGAGAAAGGGTTTCCACATTGTGACAATCCCACCAAAGGCCCAAATCACATCCACCCTCAAATACAGAGTATTTGGCAAGATTAACTTGTTAGATTTATCAAACTCAATAGTAGTCATTTTAGTTACTTGTAAAAGGAGAATTTTGGGCTTGAACTCTTTAGTAAAATAATTGACAATGTGCTTCTTATGAAGGTTGTTGAGCCCTCAGATATTCCAAGAGAGGATCAGCATTTCTTACTGCATCTAGAGCCAACATGCTCCAAAGTAGTCTAATTTCCATTCACAATATCTCTTGCCATATTCTTCTATCTGGTGACTTTACCAAGCTTCCTTTCAACCTTAGAAACAATCCCCACATCAGGTAACTTCTAAGGGCTAGTCATCTTAGAAGGACTGAGTGGACCAGCCTTACACACAACCATGGTTTGGGGGGGAACAACACAAGGGATAACCAAAGATACCACCTCATCAAGGATCTCATGAGAAGAAACCACTCAATTCAACACATGGTCACCATTTGACAAGGGGGTCAAGTTTAGAGAAGAAACCTCTGAACTAGCATCCAAAAAAGTGGAATTCAAGGGGAAACCTTATTCTACAAAAAGAGACTGAGGGAGGAATAGGGACACTAGGACCTGAGCAGAAGGATCAAGATCAGTGTGCACAAGCACCAAAAAAGGGGGGACCAATAAACTAGGGAGATAAATCTCGTAAGATGTGGGAATGGGTAGCACAAGGGACAATGGAGGAGCTAGTGAGGACAACACTAGCACCAATTTGGAGCAACCAACATCAAGACTAGGAGAAGAGGGGGCCATAGACTTGGCTTTACCCAAAGGGGACTTAAGCAAACCTTTGGGGGAAGCATTGCACAAATGACCAATAGTAAAAAAAATTTACAAAATAGAGCATAGTTTTCATATTCAATGGCTTGAGACTACTTACCAAGCCTAGATTCTAGAATAACCAAGGTTGGGAGATGCTTATTCAGTTCAATGCTGATGTAGAACTAAGCAAACACCAGCCTAGTACATTCCTTCATGACATAATTTAGAGAAAATAAGTTTCCAAAGGAATTGGCCACTCCAGTAATAATTTCTTCATCCCAAAACTCCAGAGGAAGGCCAGGCAGCCACCAAATGGGTAATGGGATCAAAGCCTAGTCTCCACTTGTACAAATCAAGACTTTTTTACAAATGAACCAAGGGCCTCTAGTGAGGGTATACAAGCACTCCTCATGAAGGGAGAACTTGAAGCAAAATAAAAGTGGTGAAGAAACCTTTGATAGCCCACTGGGATGAATCCCACTTGCAAACAGTCTCAATATTAGGCTACCTTCCCACAAATCTACCAATAAGATTCTTCCATTTTGGCTAATGAATGATCTAGAGAGGGGTCCTTGATTTTTTTATCCTTGAATTTGGCACACTCAATTTGTGGGATAACACCTACAAAACTTATTCATTTTGTAGCCCATATACTCTAAGTACGCAAAATGAGGTGAATCCTGATTTCTCTTTGTGTGTGGTCCTCAGTCTCATAACGTCTTTTCAAATGTTAACCTTCGTCAGTTTATTGAAATTCATCTTTTTGTGCAAGACATGAATTTCAATTTGCAGGAGAAAAAATATATATTTGCAAGGTCAGGGTTTTTCCCTGACCTTGCAAGTGAAAGTTGCAAAATAAAAGGGTTTGCATGGTTGAGGTTTTTCCCTGACCCTACAACACAAACTTCAATTTAAATCTTGCAAAGTCAGACTTTTTTTCTGACCTTACAAGTCACTTATCTAACTCCAATTTGTATCGGCATCATAAATTCCCGCTCCTGCAATCTCGATCTCACACAAGTTACATTTAATGTCATTTTAATGACTTTTAAATAGGTTGCAAATCAATTCTTTTATTCTTTCCTTATCTCATTTCAACATTTTTTTCCTTTCTATTCTCTCTGTGAGTTCAGCTGAAGTACATGAGTTAGTCTATTTGTGGATTCAAATTGTTTTTCCTGTTGCTTGACTCGGCTAGGGTTTTGTTCGCATTTCTTCACAATTTGTCTTTTGAGGCATGTTCATATTTTATTTCCCTTTCTTTGTGGTTTAATAATGTTTAGGGTTTTCATTTAAATCATTTTGTTTTCTTAATGATTCTTGGTTATCATATATTTTATTTATCATTTAGGTTTTATTTTTCTTTGTAAACTAAACCATAGTTGTGTTCTTTTGCCCATTTTCCATGAGTTTGCTTGTCTCTTTTGGATTTTTATTTCCCTCTTTGATTACCTTCTTTCTCGATGAAATTTACCATGTATTTCATTATTTTTTAAGTGCTAATTCTTGTGTGTAAATGCGGTTTAACCTCCACCAATATACATAGGGTTGTGTTTTGTGTCATGATATCAGGGAAAAATTGTTGCCTTAGCATATCAAATGCTTCTCATGTGATCATTGTTTATGCCCGATCGAACAAAGGTTTTCTTTGATCTTTGTTTTCCATGTTGAATCAGTAAGAATTATTGACAAAATAAAACTCAATCACCCAAAATTAAAACATGTTAGTTCAGTCATTTTTGTTGATAATATGTAACAAGTTTTACTCATATTGTCGAGTCAGGGTTTTTCCTTGACCCCATAAAAGGAAAAGTTTAAGATTTGACCCTTATTTACAAGTGTGGCACAAAACCCTGCTCAAGAATCAATAATCTTAGCATGATCTATCATTTGTATGGTCAGAGATTTTTCCCGACCCAACAAATGATTTGCTAGGTCTTGTGTGTACATGTGAGAAAAAAATTTGTGTGAACAAATGCAAAATTTTGACATAAACTTTCGGTAATTTTTTCCAACTATACAAATCAAACAATGAGCTTCCCCAAGGTCAAAATGTATGCTCACAGATTTTTCCCAATCCTACCTAAAAAATTTAACCCTTCACTTGTGTAATCGGGGTTTTTCCCTGCTGGTGCAAGTTGCTTTCATTCAACATGTAAAGTCTGTAAAAAAGTCTAACTTGACAACAAATCAAGTTCTACCCTCTTTTACTTGTATAATCAGTAGTTTTTGCTGACTTTACAACAAGTAAATCAAACCTCCATTTTTCAAGATTAGTAATTTTTGCCGACTTTGCAACAAAGTAAAGTTTTACCCTACTTGCACTATCATTAAAATTTAACGACATTGCAACTTTTTGCAAAAACATCAAATCCCCTTGCAGTTTCACCATTTTTCAATGTGAATACATTTCAAGCATCATTTTCACTTGCAGTGATGCTAAATTTTAGCGCATGTACTCCCTTTTTCCAAATTAACTCATTGTGCTTTTTTTTGCATCCATCATACTCAAATCCTAGTTTTTGTGCAATCGCTCTATTTTTTGCCCTCACTACAATTTCCATATGCAATTTTTTCTAACATCTACAAAATTATAATCTTGTTATGTAGTTTCTTGTACATGTTTTTTGAGACCCTTGCATCAGCATTCTTGCACAACCAGTCTCCTACCAATGACATATTTTTCTCCTTCTGAGGGGAAAGCTATGAAGTACAAATATCAAGGTGTTTTTCTAGCTACTGTGATTTCATCGAATGTTGATGAGATCAAAGATAAAAATATTGGGCATGTTGACATGTCTAAGTTTATTAAGAGAACTAATAAATAACCCTTGGACAATGGAATGAGATTATTGTTTTAGAGTAACATACATCTTGTGTCCTAATTCTTGATAGTTGCTCAGAATTCAAAATTTGTACTATAGTTTGCCTCTCACCACAACAAACTGGATAGGAGTGTATGGGATTCAAATGGTAATATAGTGATGAGTTTGGATGTCGAATTTCTTGACAAGGCATTCTTATGAAAAGAATTGACAGATATGTTATAATGTCTAGAGAGTCTACATAAATAGAGTATGATAACAATCATGATTCTAACAAAAGGATCATCAACAATAAATGGTTGAAGATCCCTAGACCAGGTGTCACAAGGTGGCCTAAATATTCTCCTTACAGTGATTTCATAGATGAGTTAAATGACCTCATTACTCTTCTCAGTAGGGTACATGGTTTACCTACTTCATAAACATTTGAGGAATGGATGTACTTGTACATCAAGACTATTTTGAAGAGGAAACAACAAATTTTTTGAGGTGAAGAAATTAGCAATGCTATCCATAAACAACTAACCAAAGTGCTTATGACACAAAAGTTCTATATGACTTCCTTTTGGGTCTATGTTGTAGTGGAAATAAGGAATTTTCTAGGTCTAACCACTAAGGGAGATAGGGGGGTAACATAGGTTTACAATTATTTCCCATAGATTACTCTCAAAGGAAGCATCAATCATTTTAGAAGGATGAATAATCCATTCTTTTCTCCTCTCATGTGTGCTTTTGATCTAGAGTTGGAAATTAAAAAAGTATCAGATGAAGCCAAGAAGGTTGTGAATGGATATGTTTTCTTATATCTTCATTTTCCAACTTTTAGTTATCTAAGATTTGGATGTTTCATTGGTTATCCATACATGCTTCCTTGCTACCCTAGTGACAAGATTGTTTTGATGGAACTGTGTAGAAAAATCATTGTAGTGCATAGTAAATAGATGGAATCCCATAAACTTGGATTCAAATTCCCATTAATAATTGGAAGATACTCCATCCATACTTCTTATAAAGCTGAGGTGGTGTAATCAGAAATGTAGCAAGTAACATTGAAAAAGTTCAAAGAAAGGTTTGATTTTTATTATAGAGGTATGAAGGATCAGATCAAAAAATCCCACACACTTGTGTATCAGATTGAAGACATATGGGCTAATATAAGAAAAGACCAAGAGATCAGGAAGATGGACTATTGCAAATTAACTCCTGAGTAGATAAAGGAATTAGATCTATTAGAAATCCCTAAAGCCATGGAGGATGATGATGACATATTAGATCATGCTTACAAAAGGAATAATATTGTATGATTTCCTTTAACTCCCATCCAGTGGTCTCAAAAATAGGTAACCTCAATCTAAGAAATATTTTCACCCATTATAGATACTACTAACATTTGGTTAGAGGAAAGGGGAATACAACTGAAACCTTTTCTCACTAGATTAGAGGAAGAAACACAAGGTGAAGTAGGTAAAAATTCAAAGTTGAGGACCAAAAACAAAAGTGATTCTCTAAGTTACAGTAGGCCATCTAAGCCTAAGATCAAATTTATGGTCAAGGGTGGAAAGAAGAAGAACAGGAAATCTACATAAGGGCCATCCATTGAAGCATAAGAGGAGCTCGTGAAAGAGGAAATGCAAGTTGAGGAAGAAATACATGAGGAAATAGAGATGTCCCCTCATGGAAATATTCCCAAGGAACTACCTATTTCATCTTCTCCCATTGTTGATGTTGTATCTTCTCCTACTCCTCTAATACCCTCACTTGTTTCTAATTTTTTTTGTCATTGTTACTCTTCCTGTTATAGTTAATTTTACTAATGTTGAAAACTACAATCGATGCATTCATCTCCTATCTAGAGGTCACCTTTAAAAATTCCTAAACAAGGTTTGGATAATGTGCTAGGGTCTCCCATGTCCTTACTAAGATTATCTTCTCCATCTTTCAATATTGCATCACATTCAAACTTAGAATAGTTCATGTTTGAGTTAGTTCAAGTGTCAAGTGCTGAAATTCCAAAAACAAATTCAAATGACACTCCTCCCATTGTAACCACCACTTTTGTGAGTGTAGAAACTACATCACAAAAAATGAATACACATCCAAAGGATAGTTTTCCACACCCACCTTGGTTGTCATCACAAAATTCAAAAAGAAGAAAAGAATCCATCTCTCTAGATGAGTTCAGCTTCACACAAATTGCACCACAAAAAACTAGAAACAATAAAAAGGAGAAGACTCTCTTAAGACTATTGTTTGATAAAGAGGGAAATAGGTATACAAAGGTAGCTCACCCTCCCCCTGACAAGACCTTTGAAGAGGTGGAGCTCACAAATTACTCCATCACAAGATTTGATCTTGGAAAGGTAACTCATGAGAGTGAAAAGGAAGATGTTCAAGCCACCTTGAACTCTCTCATAGAGACGTTTGATAGGGAAAAGAAGGCCAAGGATCATTACAAGAAAAAATGGAAAAATTGACACTTGTACTACAAAATATTACCTAATCTTCTAAATCTATTGAATCTGTGGAAATAGCAGTTGGTGTTGATGATCACACAATCCAAAAGGTGGAGAAGGTACAAACTAGGGGTAGGGTGGTCGATGAATTTCTTGACCATATGGTTGTCCTGGGAACTGAACTTCTAAAGTTTGTTATGGAAAATATTGAGAAAATGGAAGGATTAAAGGTAAATTTGGATGAAACTATTGACTCTTTCTCTCAAGAGAAATAAAATATGGAGAATAAGAGGCAAGAATCGCTAAAAATGAAGGAGCTTGGGATAGAAACCTTGATAGAAGTTGGGATCATCCCTAACATAGATGTATATGTAGAAGTGAAAAAAACCATGCTTCACAAAGAGACCATCCTCACTTATTTACTCAATGACCTGCAAGTTGCTCATGAATTTGGTAAGGAAAATGATACACAGCTTATCAATAGGATCAAAGAACTTCCATGTATGCTAAATGATGATGATCAGAAGTTTCTTTCACCAGATGATTTTTTTAAAGAGATCACTAGCATGGTTCAAAATGAGTTTGAAGATCAGACTTTCTCAATGCCTCAGATAGATAAACTCCTGGACATACAATTGACATTGTACAACTTGAAATTATCCATTGGAAGGCATGAAAAATCCTACAACACTACTAGAGATTTAGTTACAAGATTCGGTGAATCTTCACACATATTTCATGCCCAAATGATGATGAAGTACAAGCAATTTTGAAGAAGCATGATGATTTTTTGGGGAATGGTGGTGGAGAAAGTTGAGCGTGTCTTGATTTTTCCCTAGTTTAGTTTTTACTATTTCCATGCTTTTTGTAATTAGTCAAGGATAATTTACATGTCATTTGTCATTTCCAAAATTGTAAGTACATGTAACAACAATGAAGTCCTTCAAAAAATTTAGACCCCGAAATTGAATAAGTCTAATTGGTTATTTCTTTCCTAGATTAGCTCTTTTTCTCTCCTCTATAAATATGAGAGTGCTCATTTGTAATGAGGACCTTTCATATTATGCACTGAAGTGCTGCCCAAATTGTGACTCAACTTTGAGACTTTGTGTTTGAATTGCAAGATCAATTCCAATTAATAAAGAAGGAAAATTTTGATATCAACCTTTGTTTTGAAACAAATTTGTATGAGTGAGGATGTTCTTATGTCATTCTTGCTGATTTCTCTCTTTTTTGATTGGATAAGTGGTGTTTCATTATTATTATTGGAAGGACATTCAAGATAATTTATATAAACATTGTTTTATATTGTTTACTTAAAGTTGTGTGTATTGTTAATATTTTTTGTGAAAGATTATCAAGACTTTGAGCTTGGAGTTATTCACTTTGTGCGTGAATCTATTTGGTGAAGTGGGTTGAAAAATTTTTGCTCCAACTTACGTCATTGTTACTACAGAACTCTCATTGAAGACAACAAAAATACTTTATGTTCTTGTGTGTCTTTTGATTACTCTTATGTTTAATCAAGAATATTAGGGATTACTACTTAGGTAAATATTAGAAGTGTAGAAGAATTTTTGAATATTACAGTGGAAAATTGTAAACATCATTTCTAAAAGAAGAAAAAATGATGAATTTAACACACCCCCACATGGTTAAAGCTAGTGTAAATATATTTAGCTTAGCATAGTTTACTTTTGTTTCAATAAACAGTAAGAAGGGAACCTCCCCTTTTTGAGAGGAGAGATTTATCTCATCATAATTTTGGTTGAGTTCATTATTTCATAATCTATAAAGGGATTACAAAATATTCACCCAATAGCTTTTTATAGTGGTACCCTCCTCTGAATATAGAATATGGACCCCATCCCTAAACACACTGGATTTTTAGGGGAAAAAAATTCAATTAAGTGGTGGGGGTACCTTTTCCTAGATAGAGGGGACAGGAGGAGACCCAGAAGACACATGAGTTCCATTGGGATACCCACCCTACCCAAAAGAAGTGCCAAAATCAACTCGCACCAAAGGATGGGAACTAGGAGATTCCTACCCAACTCCATCAGCCTACACGTTGCTCATTTCAAAAAACCAAAATAGTACTTGAGATGTTAAAACCCATAAAACCAAAATTTGAATTTATTATGATTCCAGATCACTATCATTTATACCCCAATGTTAATGGTTAATAAAAATGTTATAACTTGTGTGTTTGAACATTGTGTAGTATCATAAAATTGCACCCCATGGAAATTTCACACTTACACATTTAGCCTACTGTATTTATGGAACCCCGCCGCATTAATGACAAAATCTTATGAACTAGAATTTCATGATTTCAACTTCATAGGGGACAATGATGAAGTGTTGGTAGTTCAATACCTCATTTCTTGAGAAATTTTGAGCAGGATGGTTATGTGACGTGTGGATGTCTGCATGATGATCTAGCATCCTCAAAATTTCTAAGTTTTAAATGAGGGAATCTCACATCCATTTCCAATGACATGTGTCATTGTAATAGAATTGCAAGTATAACGGATCTTCCTACCCATGTAGCCTCACAAAACTCCTTTTTTCACTCATTCTTTCATTCATTCTCACTCTCTCTCATTTGATATTTCTCTCTTTCTCTATTCTCTTCTACATATTTTCTCTCTTTCTCTTTGTAGCGAAGCTCTGTTAGATTCTCATCTCATCAATAGCCAAGGCTCCCTTGCAAGCAAGAACATCTCATCTATCAAGCCAAGAGGGAGCCATGGACTATTGGTAACACTCTCTTGTCTACTTTGTCTTGTTTATTTACAGCTATCTAATCATCTTGTCTATTTTATTCATGATAGGGGCTCTCCTCTATAGTGGTGTTTATTTCTATCACACATCTAATCTATTACATTTAATGTCAATTTGTCTATTTCTATCTATTTAGCTATCCATGGAGGTGGAAACTCCAAAACAGGGGTTTGACTAAGGTAATCCCCAAAATAGCCCCAACATTTTTCCTCATCCTTTGTCTGTGCTGGTTTTTAGATTTTAAGAACTAGGTATTGCAAGTTTCAAGGTTTTATCTCCAGATTTGACAGGGATGATAGCATGAGGTGAAAATGTCCTTGTGGTTTGATTTCATCCATTGGCCATGACTTTTTCCTTTTGGGGGTAGAATCTGTAAGTCTTGATCTTTCTACCTCTATAATTTATAACTCGCAATTCTATATCATTTTTTACTAATTTATAGTTTTATCATTTTAGCCTAGTCTATTGTTTAATCAAATTACAGCAATATTGATGCAGTCATGGCGGGAGGTTTCTCAAAGAAAACTAGCCAACCATGCAGCTAGAACAATTCAGAAAAAATAACACATAATAATGTAGAAACTGGAGGAAATCACACATGCCAACATTCTTATTATCTCAAAATTGGATTGCATACATTCTGCCACATTCGGGCATACATATTTGGCTCACAGGCCTGCTTACAACTTTCTCAAAATATAGTGCTCATGCATGTGAGCGAAAATCCTATAGATCAATTCTTACAATCTTCATAATCTACTTTCTCATGATTCCTTACTCTTCTAAAGATATAATACAAGTTATATATCACATCTGCGGGTCAAGAAACATCTGCATCGGCCAAATATCATTACAATCTCCAAGGAAGGAAACATAACGTGTGCAAGAACAAGTCGGCCTCAAATCTGAAATACTTCCATGGTAGATGTGCATGATGAAGTGTGGACCTATTTGCAAGTTTGGTGATACCCCATAGAACAAATATAAACACACTGTGAGGATCCGCGAGCAACGAGCGAGATCCACGATCGATCCAACTAGCCGTTAGGGTTTGAAATTATTTCAGGGCTAGAACAAAAAACTGTCACTTAATTCGAAAGTGATAACATGTCAGAAAAAGACCCAAATGAGTTGAAACTTGGAATAAGGCAACTCAGCACATCCACAATGTGATCCTAGGTACACGAGATCTAGTGAGAAAATATGATGAAATATCAAATCTCCCAACTTGAACAGGAAGAGGAACAAAATAAGAACAAAAACTAAAAGGAAATATTTTTGGTTGATGCAAGATTGCAAAAACTAAGGATGCTCCTACATCAGACACCCTAGGTGAGAAAATATGTTCCATGAGAGGAACTCATGAAAATCTAATAAGGTTTTGGATATAGATCCCATGCTTATTTTTTATCCAAATTTCTTCTTTGTCTGTAACTTTCTTCTTTGTAACTTTCTTCTCTCTATTCTAATTGTTCAAATTCTTCTTCCCTTCACCTTCTTCTTCTTGTTTCACATCTTCATACGGTAGTAAAGGACAATTACTACCAATCACTTTCTTCTTCCTCTCTGATCTATTCCTTTTGCAAGACTCCATCTTCCCTGCAACCATAGTATTCTATTGTACAACCTTATTCTTACATTCCACTGGTTCCATCTTGCTTTTAGACTTAACCATGAAATCCCTTTTCAAATCCCTGTCATCCTCTGACACAGCATCAGCAATGCATCTCTTTGTCAGAATCAAATTTCTCACTTCCTCTTTATTTTTCAAAGAAGACAAGGTAAAATTTTGTCCATCCTTCTCTATAATAATCAAATTCCTTATGTAATCATACATAGCTCCTCTGTCAAACTACCAAGGCCTACCCAACAGAACATGGCATGCACTCATAGACAAAATATCACACAAAACTTCATCCTTGAAAGGTCCAATGTTATAATTTACCCAACACTACTTTTTTACTTCCACGATATGATCATCTTGTAATTAACTTATCCTATAAGGACAAGGATGTGGAATCCTTTCCAAACCAAGTTTCTCTACCATCTCCTTGGATACCAAGTTATCAGTACTTCCACTATCCACAATAACCTTACAACATTTACCTCCTGATTTGCACACAGTTCAAAAAAGACTCTTCCTCTGTGAAGTCCCAATCTCTTCCCTATTCTGCCTCATCAAGACTTTACTAAGCATCAGGGATTCTCCCTGCTCAAGATCTATCTCATCTACCTAAACTTCTTGCATCATGCAATTATTTTTATTAGCCCCTTTACTTGATCCCTCAAGACACTCAAAAGATCGATGTCCAACTTCTCCACACTTAAAACATTTTCCAAGGAATTATTTGCTACCATTTCCTTTCCTTTGCGCCTTCTAATCTGATTCTCTATTCCACTTAGGTCTTATTTCTTCTTCACTTGTTAGCTTCTCCCTGCTACCGCTTATCTGCTTCTCTTTCCCTCTAGGGTTACTCTGTTGTCTTTTCTTCACTTTATCCTCTGTCTTAAGAGCATATTGGAAGGCATATTCAACTGTGGAAATCCTCAACATAATCATCTCATCCTGAATATTAAATCTAAGGCCATTTACATACCTAGCCACCTTCTCACTAGTCATCTCTTTGTGACCAAATCTAATTGTCATCATGTAAAATTCTTTTGTGTAATCTTTCACACTCATGTGTTTATGCTTCAAGTTTTGCAATTTTTTGAACAATTCCATCTCATAGTCTCCTGGAATGAACTTTTCCTTCAATCTTGCAACCATCAGCCTCCATCGAGTGATCTTTGCTTCACCATTTTCTACTATGCCTTTCTAAAACTCTTTCCACCACAAGGCAGCATTCCCCTTCAACTTAGTTTGTGCCAACCTAACCCTCAAGGGGTCTCTAATATCTTTAAGCTCAAAGTAGTCTTCCAACTCTCCTATCCAGTCTATCAAGTCTTTTAGATTCAATTTACTAGAGAAGTTAGAAACCTCCACCCTATGACTCTTACTTACTTGTGCTACTACTCTCAACAATCTCTCATCTATTTGTTCTTTAGCTTCTTCCACCTCAATCTCTTTTGCAGCCTCTTCATACTCATCTTTTGGTTCAGGTTTTCTCCTCAAACCACCTAAGAGATTATGGATCTCATTACTCATCTCATTCTTAAATTCCTCCATAATCTGCTTCATTCTTCTAGGGTTCATCCTTCTCGGTGGCATCTCTTCCTCTGCTCAGGTGCAACTGCCTCAACTCAGTGATCTAACTGCAATGTTCCGATTGCCTCTCTCTTGGTGATCTATTGAACACACTTATAGCCTACCTCAAATCAGTGCTCGATTCACCCCAAGACTTCCACAAGGATTCGCAACTAGATTTGCAACCAGCTCTGATACCAAATGATGCAGTCATAGCAGGAGGGTTCTCAAAGAAAATTGTCCAATAATGCAGCCAGAACAATGCAGCAAAATAACACATAATAATGTAGAAACTAGAGGCAATCACACATGCCAACATTCTTATTATCTCAAAATTGGATTAAATACATTCTGCCACATCTGGGCATATAGATTTGGCTCACAGGCCTACTTACAACGTACTCAAAATATAGTGCTCATGCATGCAAGCGAAAATCCTATAGAGCAATTCTTAAAATCTTCCTAATCTACTTCCTCATGATTCCTTACTCTTCTAAATATCTAATACAAGTTATTTATCACATCTACGGTTCAAGAAACATCTACATCGGCCAAAGATCATTACAATCTCCAAGGAAGGAAATGTAACGTGTGCAAGAACAAGTCAGCCTCAAATTTGAAATACTTCCATGGTAGATGTGCATGATGAAGTGTGGACCTATTTTCAAGGTTGGTGACACCCCATAGAACAAATCTAAACACACCATGAGGATCCACGAGCAACGGGCGAGATCCGCAATCGATCCAACTAGTCGTTAGGGTTTGAAATTATTCTGAGGCCAGAACCAAAAACTGTCACTTAATTCGAAAGCGATAACTTGTCGGAAAAAGATCCAAATGAGCTGAAAATTTGGAATAAGGCAACTAAGCACGTCCACAATGTGATCCCAGGTATGCAAGATCTAGTGAGAAAATATGAATAAACACCGGATCTCCCAACTTGAATAGGAACAAGAACAAAATAAGAACAAAAACTAAAAGGAAATATTTTTGGTTGATGCAAGATTGCCAAGAACCAAGGATTCTCCTGCATCAAATATTTTCCATTTCACAATTCTTCACTTAAGCTTGTACTTTGAGGTAATTGAAGGCTATTCACTCCTTGTATACTCTTCATTGTCTTAGAGGCTCAAGAGTAGTGAATCCCCTCCTTTACATTTTGGTGAACCCAACGTAAAAAATCATGTCAAATATTTTTCTTCAAAGTTTTAATGCTTTTGATAATGCATTCTCTACAGTATATTTTGATATGTTGTACAATACCCTAGAGGATTTATTAGAGGCATATCCTTCTATCTATATATCTACTAAACAAACTTCTCCATCACAACCATCTTCTTCGTAATTCAAAGAGTTGGTGAATGTAGTTTTAGTATTTTTTCCCCTCAAAGGTCTAAGAGACCAATCATTTACATGACTCTAGCTAGCCCATATCCTAAAATAATTCATTATATTCATGGGTTTCCCATCACTAATGATGTGTCAGACCTTTATACAAGATTCATGCAATCTAAGGCTCCATCCTATAGAGTGGTAAACTATACTTATAATACTAGAAGGAATCAAAAAAATATAAATCAACCAACTTCTTTACCACCTTCTTAACCACGCCTTCCTCCAACACCTAAACCTGTAGCTAATGCACTTGGTGAGTATGATCTTGTCGAGAAACTTCATGTTACTCCTGCCAAGATCTCACTATGGGATTTTCTTCAAACTACTCTAGTTTTTCAAGGTATGATTCAAGAGGCCTTGCAAAATATTATCTTAACTTATTTCGCTAAGCTGATGGATGTTAATGTGTTGATGGATCATATTCATGCAGATTCATCAAATATCATTTTCTATCCACATGAACTCCTACCTTAAGAAGTATAGAAGCAAGAAGATACTCTAATGATAATAGTCAATATTAATATCATTGGTATTAGACATGCTATCATTGATACCGATTCGGATCTCAATGATTGTATCATTGACTTGTTACCTAAAATTAAAATTGATTCATCTTCTCTTGTTGCTTCTTCTTTGTATATTCATGGATTTGATAATCACAAGCCTTAGGCATGATAATCTTTCCTTTAAGATTGGGACCCACTATTGTACTCACCCTAGTTTATGTTATACCAAGTCCTTTGTCGTATAACATTTTAAGAATTTTATTCATTTATTGTCTTCTAATGTGTTGAAATCTTCTCCAATAGTGCATGTTTCAAAGTTTACTTCTGAGATGGATATTCCTAAGGAATATTGTCCTAAAGCAAAGAATCTTGTCTACATCCTCTAATTCTTCTTTTGAATCAAACGCATTTCTGGGTGATGATTGGGGGTCCTTGGAATTCATCGAACCATTTATCATAGAATACAAAGTAGATCCTATCTACCTAGACATTCTAACAATATCATACACTTCTATTAATAAATTTGATTGTCCTCTTGCTAAGAAAGACAACCATGCTCCCGCTAAGGAGGATGATATCCCTATTGAGAAAGATAGTCACACTTTTGTTAAGGAGGCTAGTGTTTGTATTCTCATTAAGAAGGATGGTTGTGACCCTATACATGATTATGATACATGTAGTTGGAATGATGTTCTTTACATTGATCCCCCTCCTTCCTAGGAGTTACAAACATGTTATGGTGCTAGTTTCAACCTTCTTTCTAAATATGGTTATGGATGTAAAGATTGTGGTCATAACAATCAAGGTATTCAAGTCCCCATAGAATTGGATCCTCATAAGCATAAAATGGGACTTGTATACCATCATATGAAATCTAAGAGGAAACCATTATTGAATGTCAACATGATTTCCACTATCCTCCTCTTGAATTACTTCATCCTGAATTTATTGAAAACAAGGTAGACTCTAGTGAAGTTCCTCTAGATGTTTTATCTTCAGAGGAAGCGCTAGAATAATTCTTAGGTGTCTACTCTCACTTACCTTCTTATCGCCATAAACAGTGATTCGCGTATCACTTGAATAAATAGGCATATTTTAGAGAACCTTTTATGAGCATTGATGAGAAGGCCCCTCTACCTAATGTGGATGATAATGTTCCTATATCTCATCTTGAAGACCATAGTACCCTCCTTAAAGGAGATAATTTTGATTTTTTCATGGATCCTAAGTCTTTTGAAAAATTAATCAAGATTAAAAATGTCTTTCTTCTGAATAATCTAGGCAACATTATAATCTATTACATTCTCATCTTGATATCTTTGCTTGGTCATATGAGGACATGCCTAGTATTCATGATTTCTGGTGGTTCACAATATCATTTTATGTTCCAATGCTAAGCTCGTTAAACAAAAGATCCATAAAATGAATCCCAAGGCTACCCTATTATTCAAGACTGAGATAGAGAAGCTTTTAAAAGGCTTTATCTATCCTATTAACTATTCACCTTGGATATCAAATATTGTCGTTGTTAGCAAGTTTGATGGTTGTATTCCTATTCGTATTAATTTTTGTGATCTTAAAAAGGCTTATCTTAAAGATTATTTTTTGTTACCTAATATCGATATGATTGTGGATTAAATTGTAGGCCATGCCTTATTATTTTTCATGGATGGCTTCTTATGCTGTAATCAAATTTGTATTAACCTAGAAGATTAGTATAAGATAACCTGCACTACCCCTTGGGGCACCTTTTGTTATGTAGTCATGTCATTTGGGTCAAATAATGTTTGAGCAACTTACCAATGGGTGATGACTGATTTTTCATGATTTCATTTATAAGATCTTAGAATATTACGTCGATGACATCTTGGCTAAGTCTACGACTCGTCAAGATCATATTGAAAATCCTCATCTTATCTTTGAAAGACTCCAGCTCTATAAAATGAGATTAAATCCTCTTAAATGTGTCTTCAACATAGATGTCGACAAGTTTTTGGGATTTATCATCTTGCACCATGGAATCAAAGTCAACAGAAATAAAATTGATGCAATGATTAACATGCCTCCTAAAAAAAATTCTCAACTACATAGTTTTCAAGGGAAAATTCAAGCAATTCATAGATTTGAATCTTAGTTGGCTGATCACACCCTTCCATTCATGTTTTTATTTAAGAAATCTGCCCAATTTCAATGGGATAATGAGTGATTGAAATATTTTGATCCAATCAAAATTTATTTGGCCAATCCTTCTATCTTGATGTTGGCTATGTAGGATATGCCCTTTTTACTTTATATCTCTACATCGCCTCATGCCTTAGCAGCTTTATTAGCTCAACATGATGATGATAGTAAAGAAAGAGCAGTCAACTACATTAGTCATATTCTAGTTGATTATAAAACTCAATATTTCACCATGGAGAAATAGTGTCTTGCTCTCATTTTTGTAATGCAGAAGTTAGGACATTATCTTCTTCATGTTGAAACCCATGTAATTGTGAAAAGTGATCTTCTTAAACATATTTTTACTAGAACCAATCTTTCTGGAAGGTTAGCGAAATGGGTGATGTTTCTCTCTAAATTTGACATTAATTGTGTAACTCAAAAAATAATTAAAGGATAAGTTGTTTCCGATCAATTAGAAAAAGCTCGCTCATCTCACTCCTTCCCTAATCTAGATTTATTTCTAAATGAAAATATCTTTGAATTGGACCATGAACCTGTATGGGATATGTAATTTGATGGTTAAGATGTCAAACTAACTCTAGGGTAGGTGTAATTTTAATCACTCGAAGCTAATTCGAATCCTCTATCCTTTCGATTATAATTTCATTACACTAATAACATTACTAAGTATGAAGCCCTTATTGCCAATTTACACACCATGATGGTGTTAAACATCAAAAATCTTTGCATTCATGGTAATGTTGAACTTATTATAAATCAAATTATATGAATGTATTAGGCTAATAAAATTAATCTATCTCAATATCGATATTTGGATTTATCCTTGCTTGATCATTTCTCTTCTTTCACAATAGACAGTGGCCCTAGGAGATAAAATTAGCACATAGATGAAATGGTGAGTCCAACCTCCCTCATATATTTGGATGGTGGTCTAGAAGAGTACCGCTTTGTGGTTCATATTCTTCATTCTCTTGTTGTCTCATATCAACCTGAACCCAATGGTCTAATGTGTGCTCACATAGACTCGAGAGAATGGTATTCTCACATTTATAATTATCTAAAGATTGGAAATTTTCTCGACGATACAAGTAAAAATGCTCGCACTCAGATATGAAAAATTTTAGTCCAATATATTATATTGTCTGATGTTCTTTATCAAAAATATTATAATAGTCTTTGTCAATAGGGAAATTCAGGTAGGTAAGCATTAAATCATGAATAGTAACCACAACTATCTAAATCAAGCTATATTTGACTCTAATCTAACAATGAAACACAAGATAACAAAGGAAATCACAACAGTAAAGAAACATACCTTAAATATAAAGCCAAATTTGAATCCCCTCCATTGCTCTTCTTAATTTTGCTTGTTTTCTCTCAGATATGGTATGTGCACAATGTACAATAAGCTCAATATGATTGTAAGATAGAAAAATCTCAAAGAATGTAGTTAGATTGGAATGAGGTTAATAGCTTTCTTTTATAGAAATTCAAATATGATGAATGGTCTAGATTAAGAGGTGCAATGATAATATGATAAATGGTGGAGGATTGTTGAAAAGAATAGATGGATCAATTAACACAAAGCTTAATAAGATCAGTGAGCCAAATATAGACTTAACTCAGATAATTATGGAGATGACTAGTTGCATGAAAGATGAAGTAGAAGAGAGTGTTATATAGAAGATGAGTTTAGATTTGCATGAGAGGATTGTAAATTAATTAATTATTATTGAATGTGAAAAGTGGGCTAATAAATAAAATACATAATTTATTTTATTTGGAGTAGAGTTAAATTTAGATAAATTAAATAATTGAACTAATTACTTGATTTAGAGAGTGGTGCATGAATAATTAAATAATTAAAGTGATTATTTAACTATAGAGAAAAAGGATAATGAATAATTTAATAATTATAAATAATCATTTAATTATAGATGAAGAGTGAATGAATAACTAAATAAATTATTATTATTTAATTAAATTAGAAGAATAAGATAATTAGTGGTACAATTAAATAGTATATATTTAATTAATCAATCAAAGAAGAATAAAGATAAGGTGAAATAATTAAATAATATTTAATTATTTAATTAAAGAAATAATATGGTATTAATGAATAATTAAATAATTAAATAATTAATAATTATTTAATCCTATGGAAAGGTGCAAATTAGTGTAAAAATGTTGTTCACAGGCTCAAGATATTTTTTAGTTTCTACATTTTGCCCCTCTTTGCTACAATGCAATTCTAAGAGTTGTATCAAAGAAAAATCCTAAAAATTTGGTTTAGGACGTGCCCCAGTATGCCCCGGCATGCCCCAATAAATGAGGGATAGCATGGTGCCCCTCGAGAAAATTGATAAATTTTCAAAAAACTAAAAAAAAAATGACAATTTTACCAACAATTCAATTTGATGTGTGTGAATGTGTTGGCAATGAAAAATAAGGTTATAGGTTGATCTAGGACTTTGACAATGACGTATTTAGAGGCTTGTCGAATAAAGGTCTTACATTGATTGGAAGACAATTATGGGGGAAGGATTTGGTCATGTAGGTAATTATAAATGTCTTTGTACCATGGGGTATTAGGATTGACAATTTCACATACGAGCTCAAACTTGAGGATACCAAATACAGGGATCAAAATTTGTTCCACCAAGAACTCATATTGAGGTACATTATTAGGTATGTTCAAGAGAGATCCTATTGTAGCCATTGCATCTATTGCTTTATTTTTAATTCTAGGAATTTGCTCAAAGACAATGGAATCAAAGTATTGCTTAAAAATTTTGACCATTCTTTTGTAGGGCATAAGATTTTCATCTTTTGTTTCATACTCATCATTAACTTATTGGAAAATTAACTGAGAATCACCGTAGACATGTAGGTTCTTGATTTTCCATTTAATAGCCATTCAGAGTCCTATGAGTAATGCTTCATATGCGGCCATGTTATTGGTACAAGGAAATGATATCCTATAAGATTTAGGGATTGTATCCCACTATGGTGTTATGAAAAGGATTCTAGCCCCAAAACCATGGTGTGTATAAGATCCATAAGAGTATAGCTTCCATGTTGTAGATGTTTCTAGTGTAAAATTTACCTCATTGGGGAATTCTTATACCAAAGGTTGAAATGCAGGAGTAGGAGAATTGATTAGCTGATTTGTTATTATTTGTCTCTTTATAGATTTTCTTTCCACATACTCTATGTCAAATTCACTGAGGAGCATTACTCATTTGGCCAATCTACCTGTTAGTGTTTCCTTACTGAGTAAGTACTTTAGAGGATCTATCTTTTCTATCAACTTAGTCTATACATTCAGCATATAGTGTCGAAGCTTTTGTGTTGCAAATACAACTACTAGATAAACACACTTAATAGGAGAATAATTAATCTCATACCCTACAAGTGTACAACTAATATAGTATATTTTTATTTCCTTTATATCATCATTTTGTGCCAAAAGGGCTCCCAAGGCTGATGATGTTGTTGATACATATAGGATAAGTAGTTTCCTCTCAATAGGATACATCAATACTAGTGGTGGCAATAGGTAATCCTTGATTTGTTGAAAGGACTGCTGATAGTTGTCAATCCATTTGAATGAAATGTCCTTCCAAAGAAGATACTAAAAGGGATGAAATTTTTCAGGTAGATGTGTAATGAATCTATGGATTTACTATAATTTACCTTGTAGGCTTCTTAACTATGTCAGATTAGAAGGTGGAGGCATGTCAATAATAGTTTTCACCTTTGCAAGATCAAACTTATACCTCTATGAGAAACAATGTACCCAAGGAGCTTCCCAAAAATTACTCGACATAGTTTTTTGGATTTAGCTTAGTTTATTCTCCTCCAATTTTGTGAAGATCTTGTCCAGTATTTTTAGATGACTATCTCTTGTGATGGATTTAACTAGTAAGTCTTCAACATAGTCCTCCATGAGTGTATGCATCATGTCATGAAATTTTATGGTCATAGCCCTCTAATATGCTGCTCCAAAAAATTTAAGGCCAAAGGGCATGACATTCCAATAGTAAGTACCCCAAGGAAATGTAAAATCTATCGTGTTAGTCCTCAATAGCAATCTTGATTTGATTATAACCATAGAATCTATCCATTAGTGATAGCATCTTGTATCTTGATGTGAGATCTACAATCATATCTATGTTTGGTAAAGGAAAATCATCTTTCAAAAAATCCTTAATTAGATCCCTAAATTTGGTATATATGTGTATGCCCCCATTTATTTTGGTGGTTGGTACAAGATTCAAAATCCATTCTACATAGTCTATTGGTCTTATAAAACCAACATCTAATAGTTTCTTCAATTTAGCTTTGACTAGTAAGGTGATCTATGGATGCATTTTCCTCGGGTTCTTCTTGAAGGTTTTTACATTAGTAAAAGAGGGAAAATGATGTAAAAATAGCTCAGGATCCAATCTAGGCATGTTATCATAAGACCAAGAAAAGTTAATCTATCTTGCAAAAAATAAGCTCATGAACTCTAGTCTTTCAGTCTCAATCAATAATGTTGCAAAGTGTATGATTCTAGGATTATTGGTCATGTTGATGTTAACTTCCTCTAATTTCTCTTATAATAATAGTGATATCTCTTGAATTATGGGTAGTGCATCCAATCTTCCATCCTTGGGCACCTCCAAGTGGTTTTTACCCTCGGATACTTCCTTTGTTTTTACTCTTTCATGGTCTAAAAGTGCCTTTTAGTTTTCACCTAGAGACATATTCTTTTCTATTTTGTATTTTTTAGGAATAGAGGATGGATGGACTCCCCAAAGTAAGTTGTGGCATTGATATCTATGGTGAATCTAGCTTTGTTATCCCCACTAGGTATACCTTCTTGAAGTCCCATGAACTTGACTATTGTTTCATCATTTTTTAATATATCCAACCTTGACGATCCTTGTTGGTCTCAATCAAATAATTTTAGGTGGAATAGAGGTAAGTCATCATCAGTATTGGAATAACTCAAGGAAAATTTATATATTGTAAAGAGCGAGGTTTCTTCAAGGTCCCAAAAGGTTTTAATCTAGGCTTGACCATCAGTCTCTTAGTCTTCGAGAGGGTTGATCTCGATATTTTCCCTAGAAGTCTCGACATCATTATAAATATTAACGTTCTCACTTAATAGTAACTTAGTATGAGGATCGATCACTTTAAATGGTTTGAACCCTAATACTTTATTCTTTGGTAGCTTTCTAAGCAGTGGTCTTTGTCATTCCTTTTTTATGTGTGTTAAGTCCACTATATCCATCATAGCCCTTTTGTTTCATAATCTCAAAACATTACCCATATTAGTCAACTGATATTTGTGTAGGTTTAGTGTCTTCTTCTTCCTTATACATATAGGTAGATATATCCTCACCTATATACTCTTTTCTTATCTCACCGCACTTGGTGAAGGTAGTGGGAGGCAAGTGAATGACAACTTTGAGATCTTTTTGTAGAGGATGCAGTTTTCCAAAAGAATTTGGTGTTGCAAGTAGTTTCCCAATGCAAAAGGAACTACTCTCTCCACACCCTTGGTTTTGGATTTGGACCTTACCTTTAGGAAAGGGAGTGGATGGATTGGAATACATGGATAACAAAATGAGATCAATGTAATGTGATGAGGAAAATGGTCAGGCTTCTTGATTGATAGGTACTTGATTTTCAAGTGTTCCCTTCAGACTATTATAGTATTAGAAGGGATTGAGATTTCCTGCTATTGTCGCTTTGGCTCCATTATAAGGTAACTTCAGTCACTAGTCATAGTTAGAAGGAATGACCTTCATGGCATGAATCCATGGGTGACCGAGGAGAATGTTATATGGTAAGTCCAAATCTAGAACTTGGAATACAGTGTCTTGCATGGCCAGATCAGCTCTTATGGGAAGTGTGATTATTCCCTTGGAAGATTGCTTTGTATCATCATAAGTCTTAATGATAATCCTCTTAGATATGTCTATACAAACCTCAGAGAATCTTGGTGTTATAACCATTTTAAAAGTACAGATGTTTAGACCCACTCCATCATATATTAAGACTCGTTTGATCTTATGTTTGTTAATGAATATTTCAAGGTGTAGTGGATCATTATGGTAGGGTCTTCATGAGGGAAGATTACACTCAGTAATGTGATGTGATGTGTGGTAGCTAAGTACCCTATCATAACCTAGAATTGATCAACATCAAGGTCTGGGGGACCAAAGAATTTTGTAAGGATTTGTCAAGAATAGATTTTTGTATGGGAGACATGCAAAGTAGCTCAGGAATAGATATTTGTGCAAGGTTTTTCCCTAGATGATCTAAAATTTTATACTGACTCTTCAATTATGGATTAGAAGTGGTCCATTTTAGGATCACTTTGGATATTTGGGTTGTAATGGAACATTTTGGATTCTTTGTCTCTTGGTTTTTATGGATATATTATTATTGGATGACTGGATATTGTTCATGGTATAATAATGTGCAACATTGGTATAATTGGCTTGGCCCTTTGTGTTAGTTCCTTAACTGGTAGCTTTTCCTAACCCATGATTCTATAGGGATCTTTGAAAATGGTATGATTAGAGTTTGAGGACCCTTGTGTGTTGTCTTTGGATATGTCACCTTGTTCAATATGATCTTGAACAATTTTTTTGAGTTTGTAGCATGAGGAAATCTTATGTCCTTTGGTTTTATGATACTCAAAAAATTCATTATCATTCCACCAGGCTAGTTTGAAGTCTCTTGGTTCATAGTGTCTAACTTCTGATATTTGGATGACATTTGATTGTAACAATTTTTAAGAGTGACTCAATAGATTCCCCTAGGGGTGTGTATGTTTTCCTTTTAAGATAATTTCTTTGAGGACCTCATCTTTATGGATTGTTCTGGACTATGTTTATTGTTTTTTCTTTTTTTTTTTGATTGAGGATCATTTTTTGATGTAGAGGGTCCCTTAAGACTGATGGTGGGGTGGCATTTTTTTATCACTTTTGCGTCTACTACCCCATCATTCTTGACATTCTTATTTCTAGACCAAAATTTTCTTTTCTCACTAGAAGTACTCAAGTTGTTTTGATTTTCTCTAAATATTTTGACTAATCCTTTTGCAACAAGTGCCTTCTTAATGGAAACACCTTTCTCAAAAACCTCCTCAAAGGTATTGCAATAATGAATTTGAAGTTGATATATTAACTCAAATTTTAGGTTTTCTATAAACAAGTGTACAAACTATATCTCAAGTATGTCACATAGGCATTTTCTAGCCATACTTCTCCTTTTTTGGCATAATTTAGCTATGGTCATATTGTGTTTCAATATTGTAGGAGAAGTGTGTGACAAACTTCTCAGCCAATTCACTCCATTTACTTATACCATAAGGTAGATGTGCAAACCAATCAAGAGCTTGTCTTGTGAGACTTCGTGGAAAAATTATCATCAAGTATGTGTGTTTGAATGCAACATCCATGTAAGAAGTGTGAAACTCTCATACATGTTGGACAGGATCTCCCTTTCCCTTGTATTTATTGAATTTTGGTATGTTGAAGTGTTGGGGAAAAGGAGGAATGTATATACTCCGATCAAAAGGATAAGGACACAAGTCCTCAATGGATTGTGTCTTATTTTTTCCTATTACCTAGATGTTGAAGACCTGTTGTTGCAATGTTTGAATCTTTTGCACTACGGTATCCATAGGTTATGGTTTTGTGGGAGGCATGTTCATTTGAGTAGTGTTCACAAATAGATTAGTGTAATGATGATTTCTAGTCAATGGGGCAATATGTGTGTGGGTGTTGACTGTTGAAAGTGTGATGTGAATGTGGGATTGAAATTGTTTTGTTGTTGAGGTGGCTGTTGAAAGTGTCATTTGAATGTAGGGTCCATATTGGTATTTTGTTGAGGTGGTTTTGATTTCATGTTTTGACCTGATCCAAAAAAGGTTTTGGACTAAGCCAGAGGTATGTTCATGTTTGGTGCAGTATTGGTTGTCATTATTTGTGTTCGTGAGAAGGAACTGAATGTCTTAGTAGGAAAATTTTGACTTCTGTTTTGACTTGTCGAAGTAGTATTGGTCTATGGTGGTGCACTTTTGGATGTGCTACCAAATATATTGGTTGTTTTTGGATATATAATTTGTGATGGATTTGTAAATTGTGGACCTAGGGTCTAAGACGTTGGTGTTATGTCAAAATTTAGATTTGTGATTTTTCTACCAAACATCTATGTAGGAGGTGTATTGACAATGGTTGAATTATGTGAAGTTCCTCCAAAGGGCATACTTGTGTGTATTTGTGATGAGCTATCATTTTGAGGTGGGTTTGTTTCATTAAAGATACCTTGTGCAAATTGTGTAATGTTTGGTGGATTTTCAAATAGTTTAGTGATGCAAAAACCATAAGGAAGTTTTGCTCCTTTTTGTGTGAGTGACAAAAAGTATCTATTAGGGTCTACTTTTACTATCTAATTTATGATTCAAAATATCTAAGGATCTTGTGAGGAATTGTTGATTTCCTCTTGGGTGAGACCTTTTTCTACTTCATCTAAAGTATAATTATAAAAATGTGATGCAATATGAGGTTCTAACTTTGGTGGATCACTTGAGGATGACCCAAAGTGCATGGTGCTAGAGGAATTGAAATTACGGTCAGCTAATTGATTCATGACTTTCCTTTTCCTTTGTGACCTAGTGAATATCATATAAGATTTGAGAATCTATTTTTTAGATTTTGTGATTTTATATTTTTTTGGAATTTTTTTTTGGGATGTATGAAAACTAAGACTGAAAGGAAATTACAATATATTTTTAGGTTTTTATGGATATAAGGATGAAAAATGACAATAATACTAGACTATGTTTATTTAAAAGGGATACTAAACAATTTATTATGGACCAAGGTAATAGACTAGAATATCAAGACCTTTGGAAGGAAAAAACTAGGATGTCGATTGGATAAAAGTGAACCTAAACTAGACTTGTGAGTTTAAGGTCTGAATTGTGAAAGATAGATTAACTATTTTGAGGTCAAGATAATCCAATAAATGACTCTAGTCTAATCATTGTCAAGTAAGTTTCCTAGATTCAAAAGACAAAGATGGCTATCTTGGATGCTAGATGATAGACACTAAGCTAAAGGATGCAACCTAAGCTAGGAAAATGGTAAAAGTGTTGAAAGAAAGGGACTAACTGGAAAAGTCTCTAGTCTATATGTAAGATCACTATCCAGATTAGGACTGTAGTCTGAATGCTCAAGAATTGATTCAAAATTTATAGTTCAAACAAATGTGTTGGACTATTTTGACAA
Organism: Sequoiadendron giganteum; assembly: GCA_007115665.2. Lineage (NCBI taxonomy): Eukaryota > Viridiplantae > Streptophyta > Pinopsida > Cupressales > Cupressaceae > Sequoiadendron > Sequoiadendron giganteum. The sequence continues at coordinate 317,282,172 of CM021106.1, forward strand.
AAGCGGTGCTAAAAAGAGCAAATGTAATGCTCTAGTTTTCCACATCTGTGACTTAGAAAGCTAAAAATAGTTCATAGTGGAGTTACCTCGTAAACACCATGGCATACACCAACACAAGATTTAAATCTTAAACCTCATCTCCAAAATCACTCGAGACCACTATGGTATGCCATTTATGGCACAAGTGGATAGAGCACAACTTTAATTTATTGCCCCTTTATATAGCATGTCGTAAAAAATGTGTGTGAGGTTGAACCCTAGGGTGAACTCCCAAGTAGGCTTCCTACTAAAAAAAGGGAAGGCTTAAGTATTGTTATTTCTCATCACCTAGGAATCGCATGTAGCACAAGGGGAGAGGATACGTAGACAACACACCTTCGAAAACAAGACTAACTCACACTTGTGCAAGTGCACAATACATAGTAAATAATTTTTAATTTTAAGCACCAACCCAAGTGTTCCTAAATTAGAATTCACAAACACACACCCTACAGAAAATGGATTAGTATTTTATATTTGTCATCTTCTTCCAATTATTGCCACATAGCTAAAAATAAGAAGTCAGCAATCAAAAAAAACCTAATCTACCAAAATCAATTTGCAAAAATCAAACATTTTTACCTTCCTTAATTCTCAGTCAAATGCGTTGTTGCACATATGTGGTGCAAAATAAAATATCTGCGATACAAAATAGACAGATGTGGTGCACCTGTTCAAGACCTACAAAAAAAAAATGACCAAACATGCAAAAACTATCAACCCAAATAAGATGAATTCAATGTTAGGATATCAAAAAAAAACTTGTTAGCCCTATGGAATGATTAGAAATATCAACTATTAGTAAATCTAAAAATTCAAAATTCATAGTTAGATGTGGTGTAGAAGACAATGAACGTGATGAGGAAAACATCACATGCATCGCACAAAAAATATGTGGTACAGCAGCGCACATATGCAGTGCAGAATCTCTCAGATGTGTTGTACTCCAGAACAGTTGCAGTATAGAAAAGAAAAAATGCAGCATACTTCATGTAGCTTAAAATTTATCAAAATTTGCATCAAATACAGTAAGTTCACGTTGGGTTCACCAATTTTTCAATAGGGAAAATCAGGTAGGTAGGCATGAAATCATCGATAGCAACCACAACTATCTAAATCAAGCCATATTAGACCCTAATCTAGCAATGGAGTGCAATATGACGATGAAATTCACAACAATAAATCAATATACCTCAAATCCAAAGTGAAATTTGATTCCCCTCCATTGTTCTTCTTAATTTTGCTTGTTTTCTCTTAGATATGGTATGTGCACAATCTGTAATAAGCTCAATATGAATGTAAGATAAAAAAATCTCAAAGAATGTGGTTAGATTGGAATGAGGTTGATAGCTTTCTTCTTTAGAAATTCAAATATGATGAATGGTGTAGATTAAGAGGTGCAATGATAATATGATCAATGGTGGAGGATTGTTGAGAAGAATAGATGGGTCAATTAACTCAAAGCTTAATAAGATCATATAGCCAAATATAAAGTTAGCTCAGCTAATTATGGAGATGACTGATTGCATGAAAGATGAAGTGGAAGAGAGTGTAAGATAGAAGATGAGTTTAGATTTGCATGAGAAGATTAATAATTAATTAAAATAATTAATCATTATTGTAGACACTAAAAAATGGCTTAGGCCTGCGACTACATTTTTCATCGTCAACTCAGGATACCCGCAAAATGATTAAATGATTTTATCATTTAATTATAACTTAACATCCTAATTCATCTAATTAATTAGATAGTTTTTTAACCATTTAATTAATTCATTTCATTATTCTTCTGAAATTGATTAATTAAGTAAATTACATAATTTACTTTAATTACATCGCTAACTAATTAAAATCTCTTCTTTTGATTAATTAAATAAGTTTCCTAAATTTATTTAATTACATCATTTAAATAAATCTCCTCTTCTTACTAATTAAATAAGTTTCCTAAATTTATTTAATTACACATTTAAATTAAATCATATTTTCCCTACATCTAATTAGTTCATATTCTCCCACATTTAATTAAATAAATAATTCTTCATTTAATTAATTAATTATATCTTCTCATTTAAAATGCTTCCATAAATTGAATATTTCATTTTGATTATGGAATCACGTACACGCAATTTCTTCCACAAAGAAAGGAATTAATTTTATAATTAATTCTTCTATTTGAGCACATGTCTCCTACATTTTCAAGTGAATTTCTCATGCATAATTCTCTCCACTCCGGACTAAAACTCTCTTTTAGTTCACTCACCTAATTGATTTGTCATCTCCTTTTGACTCACACTCTTTCAGCTAACTATCCAATCAATCAAATCAATCAAATCAGCTAACTATCCAATCAATCTAATCAATCAAGTCACTTAACTATTCAATCAGATCCTCACACTCGATTTGGACCATTCGAATTCAAATCAATCTCGACCATCGAATTTGTGAAGCTTCTATGAAAGAAGCTTTTTAATTCTATTTTTTGAAAATCACAATCTTCTAAGTTTTTCTGTCAAAATACTTACAGGCTAATATTGCACACTCACAATCTGAGAGCATTGAAAAATTCAAAGCAAAGTTGAGAAGAATAATGGAGATGAGTCAAGCAAGCATGGGAATTAGGTGATATTGTTCTTGTTTGATTGAATTCCTTTGTTGCATTGCATTTCATTATGAATTTGGGGATCTTAGCATGATCTAGGAAATTTGTGACTTTTGTCATTGTTATGCTTTCTTTGTTCCTGTTTATTTTCCCTTATCACAATTATTGAATGTGCAAAGTAGGCTAAATAAATAAAATGAATAATTTCCTTTATTTACAAAAGAGATAAATTTAGATAAATTAAATAATTGAACTAATTACTTTATTTAGAGAGTGGTGTATGAATAATTAAATAATTAGAAATAATCATTTAATTATAGATGAAGAGTGAATGAGTAATTAAATAAATAATAATAATTAATTAAATTAAATTAGAAGAATAAGGTAATTAGTGGCATAATTAAATAATATCAAATTATTTAATTAATCAAAGAAGAATAAAGATAAAGTGAAATAATTAAATAATATTAAAGTATTTAATTAATAGAAGAATATGGTATTAATGAATAATTAAATAATTAATAATTATTTAATCCTATGGAAAGGTACAAATTAGTGTAAAAATTTTGTTCACGGGCTCAAAATATTTTTCAATGTCTATAGTCTTCTTCTTTGATGTCTCACTAAGGTTGAAATACCCATTACCCTTCAAGAAGCTCATTCGAGCTTTGGGGTGGAAATTTTGGTGGTAAATCCTTGGTGCGTAAACCGATTCACATGGGCTAATTTTGGTAAACAATGGAGCGGGATTCCTTTTTCTTTGTCAATAAGTGTCCTCAATATCAACAACATAGCAATCTCATTCGGGCTCCTACATAAGAGCTTCAAAATCAGACCTCTCCTTGGCCATTTGCAAAATGGGGCTTGGATATTATTGGAAAATTATCACCTCCTTCTAAAGGACATATCTTCATAATTATGACTACTGATTACTTTACAAAATGGTTCAAAGTTGTTCCAATTCGATTCATGAATGTTGAAGCAATCTATAGCTTTCTTCTAAATAATATAATTGATTGTTTCAAATTGCCTTCTATGCTTGTTTCTGAAAATGGTACTTCATTTAAAAACGAAGAGGTGAATCAATTCCTAAAAAAAATTCATATTCAACATAGATTTTCTATATATACTATCCTCGATCTAAAGGCCAAGCTAAAGATTCTAATAAAACTCTCGAATTAATTCTCTAAAAAATAGTGAATAAACACAATAAAGTTTGGCATACTCAATTGGCGTACGCTTTGTGGGTCTATCGCATGAGTGTTTGTATGACTACTAGTAAAACCTCATGTATGGTGGTGAGGCTATCATGCCTTTAGAGTTGGAAATTTTGTCTTTGCGGGTTTCCCTTAAAGGGTTGATTGATGATGACATTTATCGTACTGAATGTTTAAACTAGCTTGAGTTGCTTGGTGGGTGAGCACGAATTCTAGGCCCTCAAACATCTCAAAGTTTATCAAAAATCTATTTCTAAACATTGCAATCAAGGTGTTCTTTCACAAACTTTCAAAGTAGGTGATCTCATTCTCTATGAGAATTAGAGAAATGTAAATGTGTCACCTAATCACAAGGGGAAGCCTAGCCCTAATTGGTTAGGTCCTTACATTATCACCTTCATGTATGGTTCTAGTGTCTATGGACTATTTTCTATGGATGGAAACCTATAAAAGAACTGGTCAATGCAATGCATCTTTGTTGATAATATGCATGAGGTCTATGTGGCTTGTGCATGACACTCATCCCTCAGGGATTGTAGTTCATTATGCTATGGTATTTCTTCATTAACACATTATTTTCTCAATCTATGTTAAGATGATAATATGTGTATGTAATTTATTTATTTAATTAGGAATTATATACGTATATGTTTTTTATTATGCTATGTATTTGTCCATTACATCTAATTAACATTCTTTTTGTTAGGCAATTAAATCATCATTATATTTAATTAAGCATGCATCTAATATGTGTTTATTAACATTTATTAAATCATGATAGCATATAATCTAAGCATACATCCATAAACATAAATCCATCACATAATCATACATGAAAGACGATTACACATAAGAACACCATGATACTGATCAAAAACCTCATATATATATATATATATATATCAAAAATGTCATGTACATATATCACAACACTCTGTCAAAATGTGACGTTTGTATATATGTATGTGCTTATACAAAAAAAAATCTATACATTCAAAATTGATAAGGTCTACAAATATGGCATATGAAAAATCAAGCCCCTAGCCCTTGGTGTGTGGATCCCCGAGTCCTTTGGAGCTGGTGGTGGCGCAAGAGGGTACTAGATCGATGAAATCGAGTGCAACCGATGTAACCACAACATAGATGTAGTTAACGCTCATAGTCCTTACACCTTGCCTCATAGCTCGATTGCATCCTCTCAAAGCTATGTGACTTGTTCCTATAGCAACACCTCCCACTCATGGGCCTATGGTAGCTCCTTCTAGAGTTGTTGCACCTAAGGACTAACAGGTTCCATCTTCATTTCCTTAGTACCTACCTACCAAGGTCATCAACCTAGATCTACGGGACGTCAAATCACAACTTGGTCTCACTTAGTCAGTGCGATGAGGAGCTTTATCACTCATTGATCCCACTGGCTGGTCATGGTGGTCAGCTCCAAGATCCTTTGGATGGCCTCCACTTGTGTCTCATCAGAACATGTCCTCGAGTGTGCTACAAGATTGAATAAATGGGCATGTCACCTTGTTGATGGTGGCCTATATGCATCCAGGATGGTCCCTTGGATTTGTATGGCTGGGTTCACCTCTGATACACATCACTCAATGAAGGTGATCCACCCATGTGTGTCCACTACGACCACAAAGAAAGTGGATGATGTCAGTATCATATCATATGAAAACATGTATATATGAAATAACATATATCACACTCGCACCTAGGTCCCTAGCCTGCCAGTGTGGATCAAGGGGCACCATGCTCATCCATGTTGTTGTCACTAAAGGGGGTGTGACCACCTAGCTTGTAGGTGGAGCTGATGAGATGGGGATTGTGGGTGGGATGATGACACCCGTCATCATCACCTCGGCCTCTCTAGAGCTCCACTCATTTTTGCCTCACCCTCCTCATCATTGTCACCATCAAGATCCTCACCTCCTATCCCATGTGCACTATCATTTCCTATTGGGAAAATTAGGTTTGAGCCTTCATTGCCCACCACGCAGCAAAAATTTGGATGACACCAACATCATCGATAGTGTGGACTAGGGGATGATCGTTATCATATAATTCATCATCGCTAACTACGATGTCTACGATCATTGGACGAGGTCAATCCCCTACTCAAACTTTGCTCCTATGGGACTATATATACATCAAATTCATCAAGGGAATAGTTTGGACCTACCCAAACTATTAGGCCACCTAATTCTAGTAATATGGTCTAACTGGCCCACTAGGATTCAATTATGTTACATCTTGTCAGTCAGTCAAACCCAAACCTGTCTATAGGGTTGTCATTTGATACCACATGCCCACAATGAATCCATTTGAAGTCACCAAAATTCTACATCATCGTATCACTAATCATACACCAAGGTGTATGCATGCACCATGGGTGTACAATGTGCTAGGCCAAGGGGAAACCTAATCAGCCTAGTACAATAGATATGCTCAAATTCCCATACCTATAGTAGTGTGCAAATGGTGAGGCTATGATGCTCATAATGTACATAGTACATGAGATCATGGTAGAGATGCACTAGCATACTTCAACCCCAATCAAAAATTGTTGTTACACCCCAAGTGTGCAACTACTATTTACTATTACTATGTAGAGTAAAATGTGAATCTAATGTGGATTTAGTAGATGAATAAATTATGTGTGCACTTTGTTATCACTGCTTAGTGAATGAATTTCATCTCATTTAATGTTATATGAAGGAATGCATTTATGTAATTGGATGAATATTGTGTTGATATTCTAACTTTGGAGATGTAATTATATACTGCATATTTTGTGAACAACTAACTATCGTGTACATGTGTTAGTGATTGAAAGTATATGTTCAATTCCTCTAGGTGGAGGCGAAGTATCACTCAAGAGAAGGTCTTGGTCAGGTAACCAATAACGTAACCTATCTAAACTTACACACACCATAATAGAATAATTGAGGGGATATTAAATAGGGAAATTGGTAATTCATCCTTATTTTTATGTCTGCTCTAGTAAGATTCTAGTTTATTATTGAGTGCATGCATGAATGATGTTTATCTGTTTGAACTTGAGAGTTCTTTCCTTGTTACTATATTTGTACTGATATGTGAAACATACGGAGTATGTGTATGTGTACACACATGCATGACGATGATAGACTATATATGCACAAAGGAATGCATACGTGAGGGTACATAAGTAGACGTACCTGTGCACACTCATGCATGAGTTTCTTATGTGCATAGAACTATCTGATGGAACCAATGGCATGCATATGTATATGTATAGACATATCTCTCATAGTCTCTTATCAATACCATAATAATAGTGTATGATTTGGAGTGAGAATAGAGTGTGTATATATATAAAGTATATACATATATCCATATGTATATATGTATATATGTATCAATATATGCATATGGTGGCAAATAGACATGCCCATATGAATGTATCAATACATGTATACATACGTGTACATGTACATAGAGGCATATATATATATGTATATATGTATGTATGTATGTATGTATGTATGTATACAAAATCGATATATGAATATGACAATGTGATTGTTATCTTGACATATTATTTTGTATATCAATTATATATACATGGTTTATTAACATATGATAAATATGGATATATATTAACATATACATATATATGTATACATGTATATATATGTGTGTGTGTGTGTCTTAATATATATATAGATATGTGTAAGTGTAGACACATAAAATTGACCTAGGCTTGTGAACTCAATTTTCTCCTTAATTCCTCTAAACAAAATTAAAACATTTGATTATGTCCTATTCAAATTCAACTATTAATTAAATAATGATTAAATTATTTAATTAATTCATCTCTTTTATTCTTCCTGACTATTTAAATAAATAAATTACATTTGTTTTATTTAAATATGCCACTAATTTCTAATGTCCTCTTTAATTAAATAAATCATTAAATTTATTTAATTAATCCATTATTCCCCCTTGATTATTTAAATAGATAAATTTTGTTTAAATGTGTCTCTAATAATAAGGTCTTCTCATAATTAAATAAATCCCCCACAATTTATTTAATTATTAACCCACTTCTTCCACAATTAAATAATTAAAATTAATTATTTAATTCTCCTCTAAATTTAAATAAAAGTCATTTATTTAATTTTCCCTCTTTCCAAGTAAATAATTTTAAATTATTATTTACTGTCACATGACCCCACCATTTTGAATTAAATTAATTTTAAATTCAAAATAGTATTTTTTCCTCCATAAAATCAAGTAATTTCTAAAATTATTTGATTTTCTAACTCCCTCTTTTTTTGTGCCAATCTTATCTCCTTGTCACATACATTCTTATCCCTTAATTTAATTTCCTAAATTTAATCTTGTCCACTCATTTTGAATTCACCCTAATGCTGCCCTAACCCTAACTGTGGGTTGTCATTTTGAATCTTGTCCATTGATTCTAGGGCACTTGTCAATCCATCCAAAATTGCATTTTCTATAAAATGGCAATTTTGTCCTCATTTTTGGCATCTCTTATCTCTTGCATCTCTCATATCTTGACTTCATACTTGTCATTTTGCTAACCTTGTTGTTTTGCAGATTTTGGTATTGCATGTAGAGCTTAGTTTTTACTTGCATTGTCATTAAAATCCTTCAACATTTGCTTAGTCTAGGCATAGTCATTGTAGCTCACATACAATCTGAGGGCACACATCATATTGCAGAAAATAGAGAAGGTGTAATGGAGGTCAATCATGGAGGTTGAAGATCTTGGGTATACTCTTTCCTTGTTTTCATGTTATACTTCCTTTGTGCTTCATTACATGCTTTGGGTTTGATTTTTTTTATGATCTAATCATGCTAACCTAAATTTACCCTTAGTTACAGTAAGTATATATATGTATAATTTATGTATTTATATTTAAATTATATTTGTTTGAGATCGACTATCTAAAGCAATGATTATCAATCGATTATAATGCTTTATACATTTGGCTTTCAAGTCGATTATATTAATCAACTTAGAGGTCGATTTATTAAACAAGTTAAGGTCAAAGTTTGGAACAATAGTGACTATATTTCTTGAGCCACTTAATGCTCATGCTGACAAAGATAGAAGAGTTTGTGATTTGCAAACATAACACAACCATAAATTCAATATTTAAGAAGAGAATAAGTCAACGCCTTTTTAATAGGGAAACCATGGACTTGATAAATTGTATTACCGTGATATTTAGCATCGATCAAACAGTTGTAAAAGCATGGAAAACATAATGATGACTTTGTCTAAACTGATTTAATGAGTGAATCGACACTTAGCATGACTTAGTCGATACTTAAGCTTGATGGAACACTTTTGTTATTGACTATTTCTCTAAAGGAGAAAATTGTGTGATCTATGAGAGCATAATAATGCTAGGTGCCACCTTTGAATTCTTTAACTCATAGAAGTATGATTTGAGATGTAAATTGAATTCTAACAAATGGAGATTTTAATTGGTCTACAATTGTTGTCAAAAATGAGAGTCAGTCTGTAGATGTTTGAGCTAATTTTATGCTTACATGTTTGGCACCTTTCCTTTGTGAATCATGTGTTGTTGTGCATGCAATTTTCTATCAACTACATGCCTAATCTTTATGGTTTTTGATCTCCTACTTGATGTATAAATAGTGGCATGAGTTCATTTGTTTGGACACATCATTATTCTTCTTCTATGTATTAATTATTGTGAAAAACCTCTGCATTTTGTATACTTTTCTATCAGCTATATTTTGTCAAAAACAATGAGTGAGAGCCTTGAGTATTGAGAGAGTTTCATTATCCTTTGAGAAGAAACATTTTCCAACTTGAGAGTTAAGATTTGTGAGACTTTTTTGGAGGATCAATATCGAGTTAGTTGCTATTCTAAAGGTGTTGGGTTTGCAGCCATTCGAATTGGAAAGCTTAAACATAGGCATGAGGATATTCTACTTTTTTTATTCTATTTTTGAATGAGCTATGTCTTGATTGATTAAACTAGTCTTGTTGTTACTTGCACATAGAGGAAAGTATTGTTTTCTTTGAAAGAAAAGTGGAAACTATTTACTTTTTTTGTGCATTATTTGTTTGTACTCCATGATAGGAGAGACTATTTGTCATGGGTATTATTATTATACTATACATGATTAGATATGTGTAAGAGAGTATGTTTATTATAGGTATTGTTATTATACTAGATATTATCAAACATAGAAAAGCTTAAGGAACACTCATAGCTATATAATTAATTATGCTAGATGGCTAGTAGGTTACTCCTAGGAATGTTGTCTAGTGAAGGGAGGGAACTTGCATTTTTCCTATTGAGTTGTGTTACCTTAGGTTTTCTTAAGAGATAGGTTATCCTAGGGAGTAGCTTGTCCATGGAGAGGGATTGCATAAGCATAGATATAATGGCCTTAAGTCAAAATGAGCTTTCCATAGTGTAGGTGAATGGTAGACCATCGCTCGATTATACTGAGTGAGAACACTTTGGCCAAATTAGTGGGAATGTTTGAGACTCCACTATAGAAGTGAGATTGTTGAAACTCCACTGTCAATTCACCATATCCATTGAAATGCATGAGGGCTACCTAGTGTAGGTTATAAATCCTATTCATGTAGGACACAATATAAGCTTATAATGGTATGGCGTACGAGGTTACCCAACCAATACCTTCGTCAAAGGGTAGGACCATCTATCATTGATTGATGTGTGGGAACCGCATATGAGTCTGTGGTTGGAAAAAAAGCACTTGAGTGATGCTTCTCCTCCTTAGCAGGTGATAGAGAACCAATGTTTTGAAAGGTGGATTCCTGGACCATCTATATCTTATGCTATGAAGCTCGAAGGAGCTATGTATGTATTTTTATACTTTCTTGAAAATATTGTACTTGGAGAAATATTGTAATGGAATGGAAATCCTTATTATATATTGTTAGCATCTTTGTTCATATATTTTCAATAAAGAAAGGAAAAAAAATTATTGCATGGCTTGTTACATAGTTTATCTTACTCGCACAGTAAAACTTAGGAAATTTACTTTAGTGAATGTTTGGTATGTTTCATGTGGTATCATAGCTAGCAGGTTTAGCTCTGGAACTTATGAGCTCATCGTTCTTTTCGTCCAATGTTATCTAATGTTGTGAATTCTTGTGCTAGGATGGTGCATCTCAGATTAATGGCTTGAAAGATAGTAATCATAAATGAGCGCTACCTTAAGGCCAAGAAGGAAAGAGAAGCCATCATTAGAACCATAGAGGGAACTGTATGTTAATAAATAACATTGTAACAGTGAGTGACTTACTCTTAGCTATTGTGAGCTGATCAGAGAAGACTGAACATTGTATGTAATTGTTTTATTATTGTAATACAATTGTCTTGACTTTGTGTGGTGGGTTTTTTACCTAAAAAGGTTTTCCCACATATATCGTGTCAATCTATGAATGCTCAAATTGGTGTAATCTCTTCTTTGATGCATGTACTTTATCTCAAGTAATTTTAGATGCTATTGAAACTTGTTTTAAGCCCTCCTCCTTTGTTGTATTAGTGTTAAGGGAAAGTTTCCACACTGTTGGGTCACTAGTTGATCCTCATGTTTCCCTTCAATAAGGATAACACAACTAGCCAGGCTCTGATACCACTTGAAGGGAAACAGGAGGATCAACTAGTGACCCAACAGTGCAGAAACTTTCCCTTAACACTAATACAATAGAGGAGGAGAGCTTAAAACAAGTTTCAATAGCATCTAAAATTACTTGAGATAAAGTACATGCAGCAAAGAAGAGATTACACCAATTTGAGCATTCACAGATTGACACAAGATATACATGGGAAAACCTTTTCAGGTAAAAAACCCACCACACAAAGTCAAGACAATTGTATTACAGTAATAAAGCAATTGCATACAACGTTCAATCTTCTCTGATCAACTCACAGTATCTAAGAGTAATTCACTCACTGTTACAATGTTATTTCTTAACACACAGTTTGAGCTCTCTGAATTCCAAAAAAAATCTCTCTATCTCTGACAATGTATTTTGGCTGATATATACAATCATGTACTTGACTCAGAAATTCATACACAGCATTGAATTCTATCGACCAAGCACCGACCATCAAGTTCATGAATCGGTCATCCAATCACGCAATCGATCTTCCCATACTAATCTCTCTGCATCAAGCCACCCAGGCATTAATGCCATCACCCAAATCAGGTTTTGTCTGCCAACCTGAGTCGACCTGCACCTACTGCAATAACTATTTTGGTTTTTGTCCAATCATCGCCAGACACTGAGCCACGTTTCCTCATCCCATTCGTCTATCGCTTTTGACTCTAAGTCCAACTCAGTCAACCTTGTCAATGAGCTCATCTGAGCTCTCCAAAGTCCTTACCACTCTACCGTCGAGCTCGTTCGACCCGTCCGCGGTAAGGTGGTGAGCTTGACTGAGCTCACCCCGAATTCATCAATCCCTGACAAACCTTCCCACCGTGCTACCGTAGTCGGCTTCAAGACTCACTGAGGTAAGGCAGTAGATGACCTGGAAGACCGCTAGCGGTCTTACCGCGACCACCATGATCAGTAAACTCACTGACCACGGTGATGGCGGTAACCACAAAGGCAACCGTAGGCGATCTCACCGCAGCCACCATAGGCGATCTCACTGTGGCTACCACGGTGAGTGGATCCACCACCTACGGTATGGTGGTAACCTCCAACAAACAAGGACCACGGTTTACCATGCTACCGCGGTCATAGAGAGTGACCACCACCGTAGGGCGGTAAACTACCAAGCCAGATGGAAAGACCGTTATCGTGGCCACCGCGGTGAGGAAGGAGACCATGCATGGTAATGAGGTAACCACCAAACCCTTCACCACGGTACCATGACAACATAAAAGAAGACTGCTGCAGTATGGCGGTACAAGCGGAAAAAAAAAGAAATGTTTTCAAGTCTTTTCCTGACAAAGGTTCAAGCTGGTAATTGAGGCAACATTTCTCAACAATATCATAGCTAGCAGGTTTAGCTCTGGAACTTACGAGCTCATCGTTCTTTTCCTCCAATGTTATCTAATGTTGTGAATTATTGTGCTAGGATGATGCATCTCAGATTAATGGCTTGAAAGATAGTAATCATAAATGAGCGCTACCTCAAGGCCAAGAAGGAAAGAGAAGCCATCATTAGAACCATAGAGGGAACCAACTACAACAATGGTGTCTAGTTGAGTGACACTGAAACATTTAGTCACACACTTTCTTGGATCAGTCATGTGAAGAGGAAGATGAAGATGGAGGCTATGTACAACAATCTACCTTCCATCCCACCAGAAAAGTTTGAGTCATTATCACTTTCCAAGGACATGCCCTCAGAGGGAAGTGTCAGACCGACATTCATCTTTAGGGACCCTAGAGTTCTTCCAATGTCTGAAGTAATAGTAATTCCTCAAGTAATGAGTTCAAGGGATATGTACCTCGAGATCATCCAAATGTGAAATGGTCTCATGAACAAATGTCTGTGAAAATGGTAGACTATATTGTTGATGAACACCATATTGGCATTGAAACTCATAACTATGTATCAGATGATAAATCTGAAGGCTACTATCCATTTTGGGATAGATATGAACAATTAAGAGATGAACAAAAAAATAGAGATGAGAAAAAATCTCAATCTGTAGGATATACTCCATTAAGTTATGTGTCAAAGAGTGAATCTGAGGGATTCTCTCCACTCGACTATTTGAATAGTCGCTCCCTGTAATCAAAGGATATTGAAATATTTATGAAATGAATAAAATTATTTTTTTATCAAAATCATGTGCTTAATCTTATGTGGAATTATATATGTAAGTATGAATGCCATTTGTAACATTTTCCATAAGATAGTAATTAACGTAATTTAGTCTAACATGGATAAAATATTTAGGTAAAACACGATCTTGTGAAGATGGTGAAGACTTGAACCAATCCTGGCAATAGCCAAGAATTTGGGAAAGGATCAACAAGAATTGAAGGTAGACTTGACCAAATTTTGGCAAGGTTAGATAACCTTGAACAAGAAAAGGCACAAGCTAGGGTTGAGAAAGAGGTTCCCATGAATGAGAATGAAGGTGAAAATTATTCTCATGGACATGAAGAAACCTATGATCACAAAAAAGAAAGATCACCAACACCATCTAAGAAAGAACTAAGAAGTGTATGGCTTCTAAAATTTCTAAAGATATGAAGAACATTGTTCCACCTAAGTTTGAGGGAAGCGCCAATGAGGATGAAGCTAAGGCATGACTTTTTCAAATGGAAAAGTATTTTGAAATCTAAAATTACACTAAGACCACTAAATCCGCTTGGGGTACATACCAGTTAGCTAGAGAAGCTTCAACCTGGTGGATGAACAAGAAGTTGGAACTCAATATCAACTCATGGAAGTTGACATGGGGGGAATTCATTGATATTTTATGCAAGAAATGGTTGCCCCAACTATACTATGACCAAAAACTCACAAATTTCTAGAGTTTGAAGCAAGGAAATATGACGGTCAACGAGTATTGGGATAATTTTACCCGAATTTTGTGTTATGTTCCTATATATCATAAGGATCAACACTTCCACATTAGAAAATTTATATTGGGACTTAACAATCAAATCGAAGGATAAGTGGATATGCTTGTTCCAACAACGATGGATCTTGTATATGAAAAAGAAATTAAGCAGGAGAAAAATCTTAGGGCTATCTCCAACCAACGAGAAAGTAAAGACCATAAGAAGATTGCAAAAATTTTGGATAAGCCAACTCCAAAGAAGGTGAAGGTTGTGCAAAATGTACCTAAACAAGGGGGAATTTAAGGTAACCACAATAGTGGAAAAGAGTTGAGAAGGGATTGAAGAAGAAATGGTTCCAACCGAGGAAATAATAACAATGCTGGTGGAAACGCTAGTGGATCTGGAGAACCCACAAAGAAGAAGGTATCGTTTGTAGGATGCTATACTTATGGGGGAGACCATTTTCCTAGAGATTTTCCTAGTAATCCTTTTGATAGTTCACTACCTACTTAATGGGAAATTTTCCAATAGAGGATACATGTAGTAGTGGATGAATGCCAAGCAAAATATCAGGCAACTCCTATTGAAACTCCAGGTATTTTGTTTGGTTTACCCATTTCAGTTCTCATTGATACTGGTGCAACTGAGAATTTAATTTCACCTAGAGTAGATAAGCAATTATCTAGAAATTTTGGACACATGGCAACATCTTAGGATGTAGAGTATGCAAACCAAACAATAGAAAAGGTGGAACAATGTTTGTTCGAGGCTAGGATAGAGATACCTTGTTTCTCTACTAACGTAAACCTTTATGTCACACCATTAGGATCCTATGATGTTATCTTAGCTATGAATTTTTTGTGGAGACATAGGTCTAAGGTATATTTTCATGCAAAAATCATAGAATTCCTTGATGATATTGGTAACTGTGTAAATTTCCAAGGGATACCTAGAGAGGTAAAGATTCGTCAAATCTTAGCAATGCAACTAGAGGGTTGAGAAGAAAGGGTGCAAACTCTTTTTTGTTAAGTTAGATGAACTTAGAGAAGATCTTGATAACTTGGATTCCCAAATATTCCAAGAGATGGAAGATAGTGAAATAGATGGCACTGGAATGACGGACATGGAAAGATATCCTATATTGAGAAAAAATTTGGATGTGTTTCCAGAGGAGTTAACTAGGTTACCACCAAAGAGGATATTTTATTTCTCTATAGAAATAATTCCAGGGTTTGAACCTATTTCCAAGGTGCCCTACAAGATGACAACAACTGAGGTAATGGATCTTAAGGCACAATTGGATGAATTATTGTCAAAAGGGTTGATAAGACCAAGTGTTTCACCTTGGGGAGCACCAGTTATTTTTGTGAAAAATAAGGATGGTACTTTGTGTTTGTACATCGACTATGGTATGCTTAATAAAGCCACTGTAAAGAATAAGTATTCATTGCCACACATTGATTATCTTTTCGATCAAATGAGAGGAGCTACCATATTCTCAAAGATAGATCTGAGATACGGATATCACCAGTTGAGAATTAGAGATGAAGATATCTTTAAGACTATGTTCAAAACCAGATATGGACACTATGAGTTCATAGTTTTACCTTTTGCATTAACAAATGTGCCCGTTACATTTATGAATTTGATGAATAGTGTATTTATAGATTGCCTAGATAAATTTTTCTTGGTTTTTCTAGATGACATCTTGATTTATTCCAAGGATGAGGAAGATCACTGTAGACATTTAGAGACAGTTCTACAACGTCTAAGAGAACACAAGTTGTATGGTAAACTCTCTAAGTGTACTTTCTTCTAAAGGAGAGTGCATTATCTAGGGCATGTAATCTCAGCGGACAGAATCTTTGTAGATCTCGCTAAGATCAAGGCAGTACTTGAGTGGCCTATACCTAAGAATGTGTTTGAGGTAAGAAGTTTTATGGGTCTAACAGGATACTATAGGAATTTTTTTGCGAATTTCTCCAAGATTGCTTTTTTAATCACCTCTTTACAGAGAAAAGGGGAAAAATATGAGTGGAATGAGAAGCTTCAAGAAGCCTTTGATCTACTTAAAGAGAAGTTGACCACTGCGCCAATCTTGAAAGTACCAGATCCTGAGGGTAACTTTACAATTATCACATATTCATGCAAAGAATTTTTAGGAGTGTTAATGCAAGATGGGAAAGTGATTACTTATGAATCTAGAAAGTTGAAACCTTATGAGAAAAATTATGCATCGTATGATTTAGAGTTAACATTTGTGGTTCACACATTGAAAATGTGGAAGCACTACTTGTTAGGGAAACCCTTTGAATTGAAAAACTGACCATAATGGGTTAAAGTACCTTTTCACTCAACCTAATTTGAATGTTAGGTAGAGAAGATGGTTGGAGTTAATAGTTGACTATGACTTCAATATCAATTATATAAAAGGGAAAGAGAATAGGGTTGTTGACGCCTTAAGTTGAAGAGGTCATATTGCTTCAATAGTAAC
The DNA here is from genome assembly GCA_007115665.2 of Sequoiadendron giganteum. Classification (NCBI taxonomy): domain Eukaryota; kingdom Viridiplantae; phylum Streptophyta; class Pinopsida; order Cupressales; family Cupressaceae; genus Sequoiadendron; species Sequoiadendron giganteum. The sequence continues at coordinate 317,299,088 of CM021106.1, forward strand.
CATTCAAACTGACTTTAAGGAACAAGTGTTGCAAAAGTGCAAATAGGATGAGTACTACTTACAATTCAAGTAGGCATTCACTAATAATCAACAAGATTCTAGGTATGAGGGTTTTCATTTTGAACCTAATGGATTATTTAGATATAAAGGTAGGATGTATGTACCTGACATAGTGGAGTTAAGGAATCTAGTATGGAAAGAAGTACATGAAGCATCATACTCTGGACACCTTGGGGTGACCAAAATGATGGCGGATGTGAAACCATTATATTTCTGAAAAGGGATGAAAGGAGATGCTGGTAATTTTTTGGCTAGGTGTCTGGAATGTCAAAGGGTGAAATTGAATCATCATCATCCTATAGGATTGTTATAGATCCACATGACATACGAGAGAGGAAGTGTAAAGTCATAAGTATGGACTTTGTGCAAGGATTTCCTATGTCAAGAAATAAGCACAATTCCATTCTTGTGGTAGTAGATAAGCTTACCAAAGTCACACATTTTATACCTAGGAATCTAACTAATGGAGCACTTTTCATAGCTAGGAATTTGGTGCAAGAAGTGTTTAGGTTGCATGAAATTTCAAAGAAAAATATCTTGGATAGGGATGCACGAGTCACTTCTAGGTTTTGGCAAACCTAGTTTTTTGTACTTGGGACTCAGTTGAATATTAGCTCAACATATCATCTAGAAATGGATGGAAAAATGGAAAGGGTGAATCGGGTTTTGAAAGACCTACTGAGAATGTATTGCATGGATTAGCAGTACAAGTGGGAATATTACCTACCCTTAGTTGAATTTTCTTATAACAATTCTTATCATTCTACGATAAAGGTGGCTCCTTTCAAAGTGTTGTTTGGTCGAAAGTCTTGAACTCCTATAAGTTGGGATAGACTTGAGGATAGAGTGACTCTTGGGGTAGAGATGTTGGTTGAAATCGATGAGCAAGTTAAGATTGCGAAGCAAAGGTTGGCTAAAGCTAATGATCGATAAAAAATTTATGTCGATCCTAAGAGAGTGCCTCAAAAAAAAATTGTAGCTGACAAACTGTTGTTGAGAGTGAAACCTCTTCCAAGTTAGCCTTGCATTATGTTGGACCTTTTGAGATTATCAAGGAAGTGAATTTGGTAGCCTATCAAATAGCATTACCACTAGCTCTTGCTAGAATGCATAATGTCTTCCATGTGTCTTACCTTAGAGGTATGTACCTGGTGATAATCATGTGATTTATTGGACTTCTTTATAGGTATAGGACCTCGAAGTGGTAACACTTGAGCCCGTCAAGGTGCTTGAAACACGTAAGCTTCGCTTGTGTAGCAAAGAGGTTTTGCAATGCAAAGTCCAGTGGGATTAGTATGCAGAAGACTCAACCACTTAGGAGGATTATGTTGAAATTCAGCAAAAGTTTCCTCATGTTTTAGATGCGTTTGAGAATGCTTGAACAATATGTTGATTTATTTTTTATGTTGCTACATAAAATCATTGGGAATGATGATTCACAAGGGGGGAGTATGTTACACCCTAATTGTGCAACCACTATTTGCTATTACTATGTAGGGTAAAATGTGAATGTAATGTGAATTCAGTGGATGAATAGATTGTGTTTGCACTTTTTTATCACTGCTTAGTGAATGAATGTCATCTCATTTAATGTTATATGAAGGAATGAATTTATGTGATTGGATGAATATTGTGTTGATATTCTAGCTTTGGAGATGTAATATGTATACTACATATTTTGTGAACACCTGACTGTCGTGTACATGTGTTAGTGATTACAGGTATGTGTTCAATTCTTCCAAGCGGAGGGGAAGTATCACTCAGGAGAAGGTCTTGGTCAGGTAACCAGTAACGTAACCTATTTGAGCTTACACACACCACAGTATAATAATTGAGTTGGGATATTAAGTGGGGAAATCAGTAATTCATCCTTAGTTTTATGTCTGCTCTAGTAAGAGTCTAGTTTACTATTGAGTGCATGCATGAATTATGTTTATCTATTTGAGCTTGAGATTTCTTTCCTTTTTATTATGTTTGTATTGATATGTGAAACATATGAGGTATGTGTATGTGTACACACATGCATGACAATGATAGACTATACGCACAAATGAAGGAATACATGAGGGTACATAGGTAGATGTACCTATGAACACTCATGCATGAGTTTCTTGTGTATAGAACTATCTAATGGAACCAACGGCATGCATATATATATGTAGAGACATATCACTCATATTCTCTTATCAACACCACAATAATAGTGTATGATTTGGAGTGAGAATTGAGTGTGTGTATATATATAAATTATATACATATATCCATATGTATATATGTATCAAAAATACATGTATGGTGGCAAATGGACATGCCCATACAAATTTATTGATACATGTATACATACATATACATGTACATAGAGGCATATATATAAATATATATATATATGTATACACAATCGATACATGAATATGACAATGTGATTGTTCTCTTGACATATTCTTTTGTATATCGATTATATATGCATGGTTTATTAACATATACATACATACGTATGTGTGTGTGTGTGTATATATATAAGTTATGTATTTATATTTAAATTATATTTGCTTTGAGATCAACTATCTAAAGCAATAATTATTAGTCGATTATAATGCTTTATACATTTGTCTTTGAAGTCGATTATCTTAATCAACTTGGAGGTCAATTTATTAAACAAATTAAGGCCGAACTTTGGAACAGTAGTGATTGTATTTCTTGAGCCACTTAATGCTCATGTTGTCGATGATAGAAGAGTTTGTGATTTGCAAACTTAACACAACCATAAAGTCGATATTTAAGAAGAGAATAAGTTGACACATTTTTAATAGGGAAACCATGAACTTGGTAAACCATATTACCATGATATTTAGCATCGATCAAACAGTTGTAAAAGCATGGAAAACATATTGATGAATTTTTATAAACCGAATTAATGAGTGGATCAACACTTAGCATGACTTAGTCAATACTTTAGCTTGATGGAACACTTTTGTTATTGACTGTTTCTCTGAAGGAGAAAACTATGCCATCTATGAGAGAGCATAATAATGCCAAGTGCCACCTTTGAATTCTTTAACCTGTAGAAGTCTGGTTTGAGATGCAAATCAAATTCTATCACATGGAGATTTGAATTGGTCTCCAATTATTGTCAAATATGAGAGTCAATCTATAGTTGTTTGAGCTAAGTTTATGCTTACATGTTTGTCACCTTTCCTCTATGAATCATGTGTTGTTGTGCATGAAATTTGTTGTCAATCGCATGCCTAATCTTTAGGGTGTTTGATCTCCTACTTGTTGTATAAATAGCATCATGAGTTCATTTTTTTGGATTCATCATTATTCTTCTTCTATGCATTAATTCTTGTACAAAATATTTTCATTTTGTATACTTTTCTATCAGCAATATTCTATCAAAAATAGTGAGTGAGAGCCTTGAGTATTGAGAGAGTTTTATTATCCTTTGAGAAGAAGCATTTTGCAATTTGAGAGTTAAGAGTTGTGAGACTTTGTTGGAGGAACGATATCAAGTTAGTTGTTGTTCTAAAGATGTTGGGTTTGCATCCAATCAAATTGGAAAGCTTAAACATAGGCATGAGGATATTCTACTTTTTTTATTCTATTTTTGAATGAGCTATGTCTTGATTGATTAAACTAGTCTTGTTGTTACTTGCACATAGAGGAAAGTATTGTTTTCTTTGAAAGAAAAGTGGAAACTATTTACTTTGTTTGTGCATTGTTTGTATGTACTCCATGATAGGAAAGATTGTTTGTCATGGGTGTTATTATTATACCATACATGAGTAGATATAGGTAAGAGAGTATGTTTATCATAGGTATTGTTATTATACTAGATATGATCAAACATAGACAAGCTTAAGGAACACTCATAGCTAGATAATTAATTATGCTAGATGGCTAGTAGGTTACTCCTAGGAATGTTGTCCAATGAAGGGAGGGAACTTGTACTTTTCTTATTGAGTTGTGTTACCTTAGGTTGTCTTAAAAGATAGGTTATCTTGGGGAGTAGCTTGCCCATGGAGAGGGATTGCCTAAGCATAGATATAATGGCCTTAAGTCAAAACGAGCTTGCCATAGTGTAGGTGAATGGTAGACCATTACTCGATTATACTGAGTGAGAACACTTTGGCCAAAGTAGTGGGAATGTCCAAGACTCCACTATAGAAGTGAGATTACCAGGACTCCACTGTCAATTCACCATGTCAATTTAAATGCATGACGGCTACCTAGCATTGCTTATTGTAATTGTGGAATGAGGTGTACAGCACAAAACACTTCTTAATATGACATTATATCAAAGACAAATCAAATTGAACTGATTCAAAGCAATAATCTATTGAAAGCATCATATTGCTCTCTATCTCCAAAGATTTATTAAATCAAAATGGCTCTCAAATCGTGAGTGCACTATGATTGTTAAAATGACAATTCAAAGAACGAGATGGATGCTAAAGCAATGATATGGAGCTAAATATGATAATACTAGATGATAAATAAAATAAACTAGCATGAATTGACATGAAACAAATAAATGCAGCTACAGGAGGTAGCCATGTTATGAAAGCTTGATTGATGGATGCTTGAATGTTGAATGCTTGATGCTTGATTCGTGCAGAGTAAGAGTGCATAAGTTAGATTATCTGGATCTTTTTCTTGGTTCAATGAGGCTTTATTTATAGATTTCCTGGCTGTAGAAATGCACAGGAAAGGCATTGAGAGGCTTGGATTCAATCTGGAGAATTGAAGGGTGAAAGATGGAGGAGATTGAGAGAATTTTGGTGATTGTCTCTACCCATGAAAACACCAGGCAAGAGAAGAGGAAGGATTTATGGAGGAGGATTGAGAGAAGATTTTGGAATTTGTCTCCAATTTGTCTCCAAAACTTCCCGTGAAGTTTCAAAGCATTAATTGTGACACATTTTAGACATAATTTAGACATAGGATATCTAATTCATTTTTGAGGAAATATAGATGGAATATTCTTTATGCCTTTATTCAAATATTTTGATTTATTTAAATTAGCAAAAGAGGGATAAATAATTTAATAAAACGAACTATAGAAGTTGTTTATTAAATTAAAGTGAAGAATATTGTAATTAAATCAATAAAGTGTTTGATCTTTATTTAATTAATTTTAAGATTGATGTGATAGAATAAAATAGGGATTTGATAATTAAATCAAACAAAGTATTTAATTAAGATGAGATATTAGAAGAATTTAAATGCGGTGTGAATGTGAACTATTTAAATAAATATTTATATTTATTCAAATAGTAGAGGAAATTAGAATAATTAATCAAATAATTTGTATTTGATTAATAGGAATTCTCCAAACCAATTTTAGGTGTATACATTTTTCCCCTCTTCGAAGTGATGTGTTTACACGTTGCTTCGAAGAAAATTTTGCTGCTACTGCTAGGATCGATGATATAAAAAAATAATTTTGTATGCCCCAGACATTGATTTTCATATGATTGTTGATAATATGCCGCCTCAGGAGATAAATTAATGATATGATGACTTTTAGAATTTTTCAAAAATTTATGATTTTCTGATGATATGATGAAGATACAATGATGAAATAATTTATCTCCTGAAAAAATGATAAAATATAGCCTGCAGATGTATTTTAATTAATTTCACGAATAAAATTAATCAAAAGATAATAAAACCCACCAAAAATACCTTTTCAAAAATTATATATAGTCCAAAAGGTCATTTTCAAAGTCATTTGCACTATTTGAGTTTAAAAAACCTTTGATAGAGACATTTCAGCTAGCTGGAGCAGGATGCCTATCCCCTACCACACTCACCGTTTCAAGCGTGTTCGACATCACCAATGGCCGGCCGCGTATGGACCTCTGGTATGTACCCCTTAACCTCCTAGTAATTCATGAAATTTTGTTTTTTATGTTTTTTATCACTTTCCACATTTTTTTCCTGTTTTAGTGCTTTCAAGCCGCGTTGTAGCACTTTCACTCTGGTGTAGTGCTTTCAGTAAGTAGATTAGCACTTGCGTTAAAAACTCTAGTGCTTCCATAGGGTAATATAGCGCTTTCGATGTTATAGCGCTTAGGTAGTGAATTTTAGCACTATGATGCCAGATTTTAGCGCTTAGAGACTTCTAGCGCTTTGATTTGGTTGAATAGCACTTTCATGGTCTGTTTTAGCGCTTCTAGTAAAGCGGCGCTTTGACGGGCTGTTGTAGCGCTTTGATGCGAAAAAGTAGCGCTTAGGGTAAAATAGCGCTTTGAATGCCTGTTATAGCGCATCGAAGTTTTGAATTAGCGCTTTCGAGTTTTAGTGCTTTGGGAGCCTGATTTAGCGCTTCGGAGTGCTGAAATAGCGCTTGCGAGATTTAGCACTCCGGGTGCCTAATTTAGCGCTTTTGACTAATAAAGTATCGCTTTTGGGATTTAGTGCTTTGGGTGCCTGGTTTAGCGCTTCCATGTCAGAATTGTAGGTTTTGACTTAAGTAACCTTGACTTCGTTACATCTGATCATGTCCATTCTTTGGATTGGTATGATGGATAATCCAGATTCTTGATGTTGGATTGTGATGATTTAAATAAGGCTAACTTCTCATGATAGGCGAGAAGAAATCCTATTTGTGATGATCCTCATGATAGGCAAGGAAATGATTCAATATCCAATAAATCTCATGATAGGCGAGATTAGATATTGTTGGATGAACCTCATGATAGGTGAGGTTTATTGATGTTCACCCATGAATTTTGATCAAAAATTCATACCAAAACTTTTAGAATAGACTTGATAGTAGAATGACTTTTTGATTTCTTGACATAGTTCATTGATTTTGGATTTTTCGTTATGATGATAGGAGGATTTGGGTACTCTCCAAATACGAGAGAGATTTCCTTAGACCACAGACTTGATTCCTCATTTGACACCAGATGAGCTTCAGGTGATAGGCCGATGTGGTTTGACCAGTCTACTTGATATGCCCCAGATTAGGATTAATCGGGGTTTGTTGACTGCTTTGGCTGAGAGGTGGCATAGTGACCACAACACCTTTCATCTACCCACAGGCGAGATGACGGTCACACCTGAGGATGTGTGGCAGATTCTTCGCATTCCATTTATGGGGGAGATCATAGTATATGATTCCCATGGGACCGGCGGTAGAGATGCTCTTCGTAGAGTATTTCAGGATCAGGACATTGTGGGTCTAAACATCTGATGGAGGAGGATCGTCGATTCTTACGCGACACTACTAGTAGTGCTAGCTGGATTTATTGGAGGTTTCCTTTGCCCTAATCGCAGGTCAAAGGGATTCCTCATTGGCTGGGGCAGAACTCTAGAGAGCATGATGGTACATGGTACTAGATATGCATGGGGGATGTGCATGTTGGCACATCTCTATCATGATCTTCACTCGGTTGTGTACCTCAGAGCGCAGATTTTATCAGTAGGGATGACCCTATTACAGGTGTGGGCATGGGAGCATTTTGCTATTGCTCGACCATTTCCAGATGCAGATAGACCACCAGGCAGACCTTATGTGTTCAGATATAGAGGTCAGCTTACACAGGCTCGGATGGGCAAGTTAGAGCACTGGAGGCAGGTTTTCGACGACATCGAGACTGTTACTTGGTGTTCGTACCTCGACTGTGAGCAGTGGGACAAGGATAATGCAGTGTTAGGATTTCTCTATGATTCCATGTATCTCATCGACCGGACACCTTTCATTTTAGAGAGATTCTTGCTGCACCATGTATATAGATAGTATGGCATCGTGCAGTGTATGCCACAGGGAGTTGCCCACTATGCTAGGCGACGGATGGATATTCCTGATTGGGGTCCCTGTCTATCATATGATGCTTTAGTAGAGGGATACAGGGCACTGTAGCCATCACCCTGGGACATGCGAAAAGATATTGCAGAGGCACCAGTCACTGAGGAGTATGCTGCATTCTTGGCCTTGGTTCCACATCCTCGCATTACCATTCCGGATGAGCCAGCACCGTTACCAGTAGAGGATGATGTGGAAGAGGGTTTCGTAGAGAGTGAGGGTGGTACTCCGGTAGGTAGTAGCACGGAGAGTAGTAGTGGTGATAGCAGCAGTGATGAAAGTGATGGTGGTGGTGGAGGGGACAGAGGGGTAGGGCCATCCAGCAATGGTCCATCATCCAATAGGCCTCGCAAGAGACGAGTAGTGACAGTGCCACCTGTAGACCATCAGAGACAGATCGCAGGCCTCTAGGTATAGGTTCAGACACTACAAGGGTAGTTGGTACAGGCCAGGGATATGCTTGTTCAGACCCGGACACAGATGCAGGCTCAGGCTTTAGCGCAGGTTCAGGGACAGTTGGCAGTTGTGTAGATGCAGGTTTCTACATTGACAGCCAAGCGAGACAGTGCTCCAAAGATTGTTGAGAGGGCACAAGAGACAGCAGAGACCCTCTAGAGAGTAGCCGATGGTACCTCAGTGGGGGACTATATGAGAGAGGTTTTGCGGGTTGGCCAAGAGGCAAAGTTTTACATAGGTAGATATCATGATGCAATGCCTATTGATCATAGAGTCAGTTATGCCCCATCGAGATTTGGAAGGACGTACACATGGACAGTGAGCGAGGGGGTGACACAGCCTCCATGTAGAGATTCCAGAGATCCTGGTTCTTCCGGGGGTGGTGGTGGTACTGGTCCTGTTGGGCCCGCACATTCTAGTAGTAGCAGATCGTAGATGCTATTGTGATGATGTATTTTTATTCCAAACTTCATTGTATACTTGACACTTGATGATATATATATGAGATGCAGTTGATGTGATCTGATGATGGTTTTATGATTTCTATGTGATGGATGTGTTTACAATGGGATGTATGCAATATGTGATGACTTTATTTCAAAATGTGATGATGTAATGATAAATGTTTTTATTTCATGTAATGATTCTATGATAGAATGTATGTGTAGAATAGATGATATATGGATCTATGATGTGATGTAAATGTATGGATGGATGGATAAATGTTGTTTATTTTATGTAATGATGATAAAATTGATGATCTTATGATGAATGATAATTGATGGATGTAATGATAATAATGACATGACTTGCATTTATTTTAAATGTGATAGAATGTATGAATGATAAATAATGTATGGGCTTAATAAGAGATTAAATGCATATGATGTTGATGGATGATAATGCAATGATTGTTTTTATGGTAAAATGAACATAATGTACCTATGGCACAATTTAATTCATAATTTATTTGATGTATGTATGAATGATGAAATGATGAAACTAAATGATGAGATGATGATTCCTACATGTTTTTGATGATGTTTTTTGAAATTATGTCAAGTATACTCAGTCTTATGTGTAGATAAGATAATCATTGATTTGGAACCCCTTATGCAACAAATACTCTGCAGATAAATGAATCATGATGAATGCAACCTAATTTTAACATGCAACTATATGCAAAACGATTGTCATTTTAACAGTACTTCTGTGCTTTTTGTCATCATAGAGCCTTATTGGATGTTGAAAGTGAATACAAGCGTCAATGGTAGTGTTAGACCAATGATGACCTGAGTACTTCTTTCATGATTTTTTGATATTGCAAGCGAACACAAGCATCTAGGTATGATTTAACCGAGATGACCTGAGCATTCATTGCGTAAAATAGGCAGTGATTAATCATTTCAATGTGTGAATTCTGAATGTCATCGATGATACATTTGCATAGCACATCCCCCGAGAATTCATACATTTAACTGATTAATCGTACAGACAACAGATAAAAAACATCATTCTTCTTCCTTGTTTCTCTAGTTCAATACATCATTGAGATACTCCAAAGAAATGATAATCAAAAACACAATTTATCCATTGTTGACTTAGAGTGTTTCATTCATTATTCAGATTTTAGATCATCCATCCTGATTTTGTGATGTTTTTGGATTTTCGAGATTTTGACCAAGGACCTAACCTACTAACTTATCCTAGGGGTCTCGGGGGCTGATCAAAGATTAGCCTTGCCTACATTACACATGCAAAGACCACGTAGTTCGACTGACACAAACCTATGTTTTTTTGGATTTTTCTTTTTCAGACTTAAGTTTTTTACATGTTTTTGGATTTTTGATATGATATTGATGGTTGATGCTCTCTGACAATGATTTGATGTTGCGTTTTGATCTTTGTTTTTTGTATTCTGCTATACTGTTGTTCGCCCTTTGGTGAAATCATGCTTTTGTTGCCCCTAGTGATATCCAGATGTTGCCCCCAAGTTGTGGAGTGGGACCTGACTATGTGAAATGATTTTGATATGGATGCAAAGATGGAAAGACTACTTGACATGATATGAAATGGTACTGACTGCCAGACTAATGATCCTAATATATATCAAAATAGATGAGAAAGCTAATCTTAGAATCATATCCGATGCCTATTTCCAGGTTTTCACCATATGTTTCGATTACACTCTTTGTGTTTTTGTGTATTTTTCTCATTTTTCTCTTTTTTCTTTCTTTTTGTATTTTCTATATTCTTTTGTATTTTTGTGTTGCCAAGGTGCCTGTTTGCGATGTTTTCACCAAGGAAACAATTTTCAGAAGTTTAAACCCATGCACTAGGAGATTCAAGCATAGAATTTTTGGAGATGAATACTGTTGATAGGTTCATCAAACAAATCCCCTTCTGACGTTGATAGATGATATGCTCCTGATCCATACACTGATATGACAATAAAAGGACCAAGCTAGTTAGCCTCAAATTTCCCTTTCTTCTCCCTGTCCTGCTGATTCCTAGGGTTTTCCTTTAGTACCAAGTCACCAACCTGAAAGACCCTTGATTTTACCCTGTGGTTGTAACTTCTTGACATCCTTTGTTGTTAAGCCATTAGATGATTAACAGCCTGTTGATGACGCTCATCCAACAACTCCAGTTCCTGCAGTCTTGATACCCTATAGTCTTCGTCTAAAATGATACCTCTGAGTGATGCACGAAGGGATGGAATTTCAACTTCAATGGGCAATATAGCTTTTGACCCATATACCAAGGCATATGGTGTAGCTCATGTTGGTGTTCCGATACTTGTTTTGTAGGCCCATAATGCAGGATTGAGTTGAACATGCCAATCACGTCCCACATCATTAACCGTCTTTTTGAGAATTTTGAGTATTGTTTTATTCGAGGCCTTTACTTGGCCATTCCCTTGAGGATAGTACAATGTTGAAAAATGATGTTGGATATGAAATTTATCACATAGTTCCTGGACATCTTGATTCTTGAAAGGTCGTCCATTATTAGTGATAATGGATTGAGCAATTCCATACCGACATATTATGTAATTCAAGATGAATGAGGAGATTTGCTTCCTAGTGATGGTTGTAAGAGGTACTACTTCTATCCATTTTGTGAATTATTCGGTAGCTATTATAATGAACTTGTGTCCATTGGATGAAGATGGATTGATCTTTCCTACCAGATCGAGGCCCCATTGACAAAAAGGCCATGTTGATGTAAAGGGATGCAGTTCTTGTGCTGGTGCATGAATCAAATTGTTGTGAATCTAACACTTTTGACATTTCTTAACAACTGATAGGATTCTTTCTCCATGCATGGCCAATAATATCCCAAACGAAGGAGTTTCTTAGCTAGAGTTATCCCACTCGAGTGAGTGCCACAAATACCCTCGTGAACCTCGCATAAGGTCGTTTCAGATTTGTCATGTTCTAGACATCAGAGTAAAGTACCATCAAGACCTCGACGATAAAGTATTTCGGCGATTAAAGTATGTCGTGCAGATTGGCGGATGAAGTTTCATTTTTGGTTCCTGGATAGATCAGGAGGAAGGATATTGTTTTTCAGGTAAGCATAGGTCATTTCATAGATGGAGGTCTCAGTAGTTTCTATATGGCAGATGGTAGCGGATTCTGGATTATTATGGGAAGGACATGACACTTGTTCTACCATAAACTCATAACAAACACATTTCTCAGGAAATTGTAGTAATGAAGCAATTGTAGCCATAGCATCTGCAGCTTTTTTCTCCGCCCTTGGAATTTGATCAAACTTGATACTGACAAAGGATTGTTTTAGATTATCTATTTGTTGCTTGTAGGGCATTAATTTTTCATCTTTTGTTTGATATTCATCATTTACTTGATAAATGACTAATTGAGAGTCCCCATATACCTGTAAGTCCGTGATCTTCCACTAAATTGCTATTTTGACACCAATGATTAATGCTTCATACTCTACCACATTATTTGTACACTGAAACATTAGTCTATATGATTTTGGAATGGTGTATCCTTGTGGAGAAATGAACAAAATCCCTGCTCCTGATCCTCGCTGTGTATATGATCCATCAAAATATAATACCCATTGTTGGGGCATTACTGTCAGAATGTCTGCATCTAGAAACTCCATGGTCATTGGTCGATCATCTAGTAGAGGAGCTTCTGCTAATTGTTCAGTGATAGCCTGACCCTTGATTGCCTTTTGCTCTACATATTGAATGTCAAATTCACTTAATAGCATGACCCACTTTGCCAGTCTACCTATTAAGGCAGCTTTACTGAGTAGATACTTTAAAGGATCGATCTTTGCTATGAGCTTGATTGTATGGGTCAACATATAGTGTCTCAGCTATCGAGTAACGAAGACCACCATTAAGGAAGATTTCTCTATGAAAGTGTAATTGATTTCATATCCATTTAATGTTCGGCTGATATAGTATATGGCATGTTCTTTTCCTTCATAATCCTCTTGTGCTAATAGTGCCCCCAAAGAGATATCTGTCGTGGCAATATACAATATGAGAGGCCTTCCTTCTGTTTATGGCATGAGAATGGGTGGTGACATTAGATACTATTTGATTTGATTGAATGTTTTTTCACACCCCTCATCCCACTTGAAAACTATATTCTTATGTAAAAGGTGATTAAAAGGATGACTCTTATCCGCCAGCTGGGAGATAAATCTTCTGATCGATTGGAGCCTTCCCTGTAGTGATCTGAGTTGATTGATATTCTTGGGAGGTGGCATTTCCATTATTGCTTTGAATTTCGTTGGATCCACCTCAATGCCTTTTCCTGAGACAATGTACCCTAATAGTTTTGCTAATGTGACCCCGAAGACACACTTCTTGGGATTTAACCTGACATTGAATTTCTCCATCCGTGTGAAGATTTTGTCTAGGATATACAGATTCCTTCCCTAGTACCATATTTTTCCAAGATTTCATCCACGTAATCCTCCATGAAGGTGTGCATCATTTCATGGAAGATTGTCATCATTGCTCTTTGATAAGTGGCTCCTGCATTCTTTAGACCAAATGGCATGACGTTCCAACAGAAATTTCCCCATGGACATGTGAAAGCCATCTTTTCCTGATCTTTTGGAGCTATTTTTATCTGATTGTACCCAAAGAAACTATCCATGATTGACAACATGGCATGCCCTTCCGTCAAGTCCACAATGATGTCGATATTTGGTAGTGGAAAATCATCCTTTGGGCATGCTTTATTTAAGTCCCTGAAATCTGTACATATTTTGATGCTATTGTCTGGCTTTGAAACCGATACAAGGTTTGATATCCATTCGGAATAGTCTATAGACCATATGAATCCAGCATCCAACAATTTCTTTAACTCTGTCTTCACCATCAATGCGATATGGGGATGCATTTTCCTCAATTTTTGCTTGACAGGTTTGATTCCTACGGGCAAAGACAAGTGATGCATGAGTAGATTTGAGTCTAAGCCTGGCATATCGGAATATGACCAAGCTAAGTTGATGCTTCTTTCTTTAAAGAATTTGATGAATTCTGGTCTTTCTTGTTATGTCATGGATTCCGCCAGATGTAGGATTTTTGCCTTATCTTCAGTGTCGATATTCACATATTGTGTTGGTTCCACTAGAACTGATGATCGCTCATGATAATGTTCTGGAAGAGTGTCAAATATTCCATCCTTCAATGCCTCTGAAAGGTTTTCACTGTTAGATGCATTCTTTATTTTTACTTTTTCCACATCTAATGCTGCCATAGAATGGTTTTCACCATTAGATCTATTTTCCCTGTTTTCACTTTTGCAACTAGAAGATTTGACACCCTCCTGTCGATTCATGTTGTTATGAGTATTATGGACAGGACTTGTACCAGGTTTGGTATGACATAGTAAATTCACGATGGCATCATCATCTGTAAATCTTGGCACAGTTAGGGGTTTGACAGTTTCCCAGTCAATTAGTTCAGGATGGATTAAAGGCATGAGGTTATCAGATTCATTCAAGGTGATGGATGTAAGGGTTTGGATAGCCATTTCATCATAGTCATTTATTGGAATATCTAGGTCCATGATGGTACTTTCTTTAAGATCGTCTAGTCCACTTGAAGTTTGTTCGTCCCCACTTGAATCATCGATATTTAGTGACTCTCCCATGATTGGTCTAGACCCATAGCCTTGGCCCTCCTTGCGTGTAGGTGTATATTGTTGGATGACATCTATATGAATGTCTATGAAAGATACATCGGAACATGAATCCCATTCATATTCATTGGAATCTGTCTCAGAGCTATTTCTAAGTTGAAGAATTCTTTCTACAACCTTTTTTTCTAGTTCCTGTTTTTCTTCATTAGAATATCCTAGTCCCGACTTCTCCTTTGAGTGGAGAGTGAGGGGAGTAATAGGCTCTATGATTCCATCCTTTCTTAATCCAACGGGTCCTTGTCCTTCATACCCCATTTTTTCTAAAATAGCTTTTCCTTTTCCATATTTATCAGTGTTGATGTTGACATTTTTTATGTTGATTTCTGATGTAGAAGGTTCCTCATCTTTGTATAGCCAATTCAAGATTTCTTTATTGTCCATTTCATCCTCTATTGTACCCTTTTTGACAAACGTTTCTTGAAGAACCATGACTGGTAATGATGTTTGAGGTTTTATCATAGATGGTTGACCATATGTCTTAGGAGATGGCATTAACTGTGATAGGTTAAGCGATTGCTCCATAGAATATGTTCCCATTCCCTTGTCTATCAGTTGAAATTTCTCTTGGAACTTTTGTGATAAAGAATTTTGTTGATCTGGATTATCTGTTGATTGAGTTTCAACGGGACCTAGTTCTTTTTCCTTACCCTTCTTTTCTACCCACTTGGTAGTGATACTTGGACGTTGTTCTTCTTTGGATGATTTTGAACATGATGCTTCCCTGTTGTGTGGTACAAAGGTATCTTGAGAGATCCTGAGGGTGTCACAATGTTGAGGATGATTGTAATCAGCAGATATAGTCACCTCTCATCCATTTATTGGGAACTTCAAACATTGATGATATGTCGAAGGTACAGCCTGCATTTCATGGTTCCATGGTCGTCCTAAGAGAATGTTGTATGTTAACTCTTTCTCCAACACTTGACATGCTATATGTTTCATCATTGGCCCTACTTGAATGGGTAGCACAATCAAGCCTTTAGACGATCTTTCTTCTTCATCATATGCTTTGATAGTCATTTTTCTTCAAGCATCAATAGCATCATCTAAATATCCTAGTGCATGGATCAACTTGATAGTGCAAATGTTCAGACCAGCTCCCCCATCTATTAATACTCTCTTGACGTAATGATTGTGGATTAATACTTCAATATGGAGTGCAGTATTATGGGGATGGTTTAGCGAGATATCATCCTGTTCAGAGAATGATAGACAATGTGGGGTATCCAAATGTCCCACCATAGCTTGGAACTGACAAACATCTAGATTCTTTAGTACCATGGTGGCAACTAAAGCTTGTTCTAGAACCTCCTTATGTGAGGGTGATATTTTAAGGAGTTCTAGTATTGATATTTGTGCAAGAATGTTTTGTAGTTGATCGACGATGTTATAATGACATGGAGGTGGAACTGCATGTGTAGACCCAACTCCCTTTAACATGACCTTGGCTTGCCCCCTAGTCATTATATTTACTGGTTGATGTTCTTGACGGTCTCTTATTTTTAAGACATTGATTTGATTATCAGAGTTTGGTATACTCGGGAGCAAGTCCAAAGGGGTGATTTTGTTGATTTTGGGTTCGCTAATGTCATGATTAATTGTATGATCACTTATTTTGGGTTCGCTAATGTCATGATCAACTGTATGACCACTCTCCACTTCAGATAAACAAAGGATTGTTGGCATAGACATGATTGATGTTCTTACCTTTGTTGTTTGAAGATGATGATGCATCTTTGTCATAGTTTGGCAAAGGGTCTTTGAAGGCTGAATGATCATTATTGTTTTGAGGTATTTCCACATATTCTTTATATTTGTCAATCAAATCTTGTATTGTGTGCTTCAACTCCATATAATCGTCGGTTTTGTGACCTTTTTTATTATGGAATTTGCAGTACTCGGCGTCATTCCACCATGGTGGTTTGACCTTTGGATCCCAAAATCGGGCTTCCCATGCTGTGATAAGGCCACTGGTGACTAATTCTTTCATTGTTGATTCTATTGATTGGCCTAAAGGTGTGAACCTACGTCGATTTGATGGTTTCTGATATGACTGTGTCTTTACAATCTCATTGCTTTGTATGATATTTGACTTGAAATTTTGATCATTGTTTTGATTCTTTGATGTAGATGTTGTCAAGTTAAAAACCGATTTGACATTTTGCGAATCATTTGTTGTTTCATTTGTAGTTGTGGTTTGATTCTTTTGCCAAAATTTTGGCTTGTCATTGCTTGAGTATTGATTGGAGGAGTTACTTGTGTTATTCGTTTTATCGTTGAAATGCTTGATAACTCCTCTTTTGACTAATGTTTCCTCAATTTTAAGACCGTTTTCTATGAATTTTTTGAATGTGGGAGGACATTGCAGTTCAAGCCTATAACTCATTTCCTCTATTAAGTTTTCAATGAACAAATCCATCTTTTCTTCCTCTGGAATGGATCGAGGATATCTAGCGAACAGACGTCGCCATCTTTGTAGAAAAGAAAAGAACATTTCCCCTTTGTTTTGCTTTAGGTTGTAAAGATCCTTTATTGTAACATCATGTTGGATGTTGAATGAGTATTGGGAGATGAACTTGTTGACAAGTTCCTCAAAAGTCCTGATACCTAGTTGTAGTTTCGAGAACCATTCCATACATGCACCTCCCAAACTTCTTGGGAATAACCTCATTAAGTAAGTTTCCTCTTGGGAAAACTCAAGGCTCATTGTTTTGAATTCCTAGATGTGATCTATTGGATCCATTCTTCCATTATACTTGTCGTATTTTGGGAATTCATAGTTTCTTGGAAAAGGTATCAGACCGACTGTTGCATCGAAAGGATAAGGACAAATGTCCTGTATCACATATCTCTTGGTACTCCCTTTCGTCATATCTTGTATCTATTGTTGTAACAGTTGCATTTGGGATGTCAAAGCAACAATTGGATCTATTGTTTGTGTTGGTTGTGGTATTTCAGTCTCACTTGTTTCAGGTGCTTCCTTCAGACGATTGACATCGAAATCCTTGGGAAGTTTGGCACCTAATTCAGCCAACATCAAAAGATACTTCTCCATATCTTGTTCTAAAATCTTTTCCATAAATATATGGAATTTGGGATCTTGTTGAGCTGCTTGAATATCCTCTGGAGTTATTTCATTTTTATCATTTCAGTTCAGATTGTTCCAAGGATTTTCCTCTGCCATTGTTTGGGATGTTTCAAGTTCTTCCTCTAAGAGTCTCTATTTTTGGGACCTAGTGAAGATTGGCATACAAACTTTTACCCTCTCTTCTGAAATGTTGATCGTTTATGCTGGGAAAATGTCAATTGAACTTTTAACAAAGTCGAAATAAGATGACTGATCTTATTGATGAGACTATGCTAAAAAATTTGATTACTATACTTGGTTTCGTGATAAAGGATGATAGTATCCTGATGATGAAACTTCAGTGTAGTAATTGATTGTGTACTTTGATTTGACACTTCTGATTTGCAAGATCTTGTTTCAGTTGATAAGATTGGAAATTTGTATAAACCTTTCTGATTTCGGTCTTTAGACAGTGATTCTGATGAAAAGAAACTTGTGTTCTGGTAAAAACTACAGATAAATGAATGACAGACCAACTGGTAAAATTTTTTAACTCTCTATTTTAGAAGCGCTAAAATAGAGTACATAAGTGCTATTTCCCAAAAGCGCTAGAACAGAGTCTCGAAGCGCTAAAACAAACGACAGAAGCGCTAAAACAGTGCACGAAAGTGCTACAGAAATTGACGAAAGCGCTGTCTTGGCAGAAGCACTGGAACAGTGCCCGAAAGTGCTGAAAAAGATGATGAAAGCGTTGTTTTATGAAAGCGCTAAAATATAGACTGTAAGCACTAAAACAGTGCCCGAAAGCGCTATTTCACAGAAGCGCTAAAACAGTGACCCGAAGCGTTGAAACATGTTTTCAGAGCGCTAAAAACAAGACTTTTATGACTATTGTAAATTTTGATCTAGCCTTGTGGCATACTATATCATGGATTGCGGAAGATGAGAATGATGTATGCACTGACTACGTTTGTGATACTGAGTGAGAGCTCTTCTTTGGAAGAAGGCTCGTGAGTAGAGTGGTTCTACTGTGTAATCTAAAGTGTGACCTCTAGCAAAATCATGATATATGTGGATGAATGTTCTATGTTGTAAAAAGAGTTTCCGATTTTGATATAGAAAACGTTGTCTTCTTAATTTATCTCGATAACCAAAAGGTTTCTTGGGTTTTGTGAATTTGATTTTTCTCTTGACAAACGTGGTGGACTTCCACTTTCGCAGCATGGATTTTTCTGATCTAACTTGACTTTGTTGGTTTTTAGGATGATCTTTGATCTGATTTTAATGAATTTGTGAAAACATAGCAAGCAATTGTGAATAATTTTTTTAACTGAATAGATCATGCATGTTCAAGAGCCACGAATGGTTCTTATTGATTTTGACGAGTTGTTTTGACAATTGTACACAAATCGAACAGACTCACACTTAAGGACAAGTAGGTCATCATTATACTCGCAGCCCACATCTTGAATTGCGTTGATGCACACAGCCTTGTCACCCCCTAGAGGGTGCCCGTGTTTTTGTCGTTACCAAGCACGTACTCAGAGTTGGATTTCTCGTTCTCTGAGCAAACAGTCTGTGGCAATTATATGGTGAGTGTCTTGGGGATAGATTCTTCCCTCCCCTTGCACCGTGAGTATGATAATGTTCGGATACTGACTCAGCAAGATACTACTCTATGGTTCGTAAATAGGGCTTTCATGTGGTGCGGCAAATAGATAAACTCCCTTAGGAGACCTCCCAATCTTTAGAACAAAGATTTTGGGGATGGTTATCTTGCTCACTACCGTCAAGTTGGACTTTCATCAACAACTTGCATTTTTATTATAGTGGGTTAGAATCCTTGGCGTTAGGTGTTCCCACTTAGGTCGTTCCTGTAGGGTGAGTACTTTTTCCCACTACGGCAGGCCTTCTAAAGGTTTTAACAAAGCGTAAATAGCATGAAGTAAAGGTGAATCTGGCACTTTGGTCACCCATTTAAGGGGAGAGCATAATCCTAATCACCACAAGCACAGCATATAAGTTGTTCCGTTTTAAGCCCAAAAAGAAATTTTCTAATCTATGTGAAGATGTTGCTTCACAGAAATCATGTTGTTCTTTTTAACTTGTACTGTAAAAAAATGTTGTGACTATCCTAGAATTGATAAATTTTATTTTAAGAAAATAGAAAGTGGCTACCCTAGGATTGATATATTTTAGAAAACCTGAATTAACTATCCTAGGATTGATAAATTTTAGTCCAACTGTGAAAAAATTAAAATCTAGCCGCGGCCACGTTGGATCCAGACTGAAATTACAAAAGCACTGGAATAGTCCATCGAAGCACTGTAACTCTTACCTAATGCGCTAAAACACGGAAGCGCCGAAAAAGGACACCGAAGCACCGAAGTTTGCCATGGAAGCGCTAAATCACCGATGCGCCGAAACAGGACATGGAAGCACTAAATCTCAAAACGTTGAAATGTTTGATGGAAGCGATGTAGTAACACGAAAGCGTTGTAGTTTTCCACGGAAGCGCTATAGTATTTGACGAAAGCGCTAAAAGAAAACACGCCACGAACCTATGTGACACTTTCTAGAAAAATTGATAAATTTGATAAAATTGGGGTTAATGCCCCACGGTGGGCGCCAAATTGTAAGTGTGGAATGAGGTGTAAAGCACAAAACACTTCTTAATACGACATTATATCAAAGACAAATCAAATTGAACTGATTCAAAACAATAATCTATTGAAAGTGTCATATTGCTCTCTATCTCCAAAGATTTATTAAATCAAAATGGCTCTCAGATCGTGAGTGCACTATGATTGTTAAAATGACAATTCAAAGAACGAGATGGATGCTAAAGCAATGATATGGAGCTAAATATGATAATACTAGATGATAAATAAACTAAACTAGCATGAATTGACATGAAACAGATAAATGCAGCTACAAGAGACGGCCATGTTATGAAAGCTTGATTGTTGGATGCATGAATGTTGAATGTTTGATGCTTGATTCGTGCAGAGTAAGAGTGCATAAGTTAGATTATCTGGATCTTTTTCTTGGTTCAATGGGGATTTATTTATAGATTTACTGGTTGTAGAAATGCACAGGGAAGGCATTGAGAGGCTTGGATTCAATCTGGAGAATTGAAGGGTGAAAGATGGAGGAGATTGAGAGAATTTTGGTGATTGTCTCTACCCATGAAAACACCAGGCAAGAGAAGAGGAAGGATTGATGGAGGAGGATTGAGAGAAGATTTTGGAATTTGTCTCCAATTTGTCTCCAAAACTTCCCATGAAGTTTCAAAGCATTAATTGTGACATATTTTAGACATATTTTAGACATAATTTAGACATAGGATATCTAATTCATTTTTGAGGAAATATAGATGGAATATTTTTTATGCCTTTATTCAAATATTTTGATTTATTTAAATTAGCAAAAGAGGGATAAATAATTTAATAAAACGAACTATAGAAGTTGTTTATTAAATTAAATAGAAGAATATGGTAATTAAATCAATAAAGCGTTTGATCTTTATTTAATTAATTTTAAGATTGATGTGATAGAATAAAATAGGGATTTGATAATTAAATCAAACAAAGTATTTAATTTTGTTTATTTAATTAAGATGAGATATTAGAAGAATTTAAATGCGGTGTGAATGTGAACTATTTAAATAAATATTTCTATTTATTCAAACAGTAGAGGAAATTAGAATAATTAATCAAATAATTTGTATTTAATTAATAGGAATTCTCCAGACCAATTTTAGGTGTATACAGTTATAAATCCTAGTCATGTAGGACACAACTCTAAGCTCAGAATGGTATGTTGTATGGGGTTACCCAACCAATACCTTCATTGAAGGGTAGGGCCATCTATCATTGATAGATGTGCGGGGGACCGTATATGAGTCTGTGGTTGGCAAAAAAGTGCTTGAGTGATGCTTCTCCTCCTCAACAGGTGATAGAGGACCAAGGTTTTGAAAGGTGGATTCATGGACCATCTATATCTTATGCTATAAAGCTCAAAGGAGCTATGTATATAGTTTTGTACTTTCTTGGAAATATTGTACTTGGTGAAATATTGTAATGGAATGGAAATCCTTATTGTACATTGTTAGCATCTTTGTTCATATATTTTCAATAAAGAGGCAAAATTTTATTGGAATGGCTTGTTACATAGTTTAACTTACTCACATAGTAAAACTTAGGAAATTTACTTCAATGAACATTTGGCATGTTTCAATTGTGCCCCTCTCCTCCATCACACAGACGCAATGGAAGAGGGCCCTGTGAAGGTGTGAGCTCCATCCATCCATCACAACATGTAGGGTGGTAGTCACAATCATGACTTGTCGTATAAGTGGTATCACCACCCACCCCTACTCAAGCTAGCACATGTATATATGCTTAAATGTCTCCTCTAGTCTGAGGCAATATTGTTGTGTGGCCTGGGTGTCCTATGTTGTCCTACCCTCCTCGTAGGCCACTCGCTCTCCCCGGACAGGTAGGCCTGTGATACAATAGGCATCCTCTAGAGTGACTTCATCTCACCCATCAACAAATGGAACATTGACGTGTCTATGTCCCAGTGCTCCATGAGTGCAATCGACATAGGAGTGTGATATTGAATCTCTAGCATGGTGTGAACCCACCAGAGGTCGACCCATCACAACAAGTCTTGATCGTCAAGGTGCATCTCATTGATGTGGCCATGTAACAATGATAGTATCGCTCCACCGACATGCTCACGGATCTCTAGCCACTGTTGAAAAAACACTAATTTTCACATTAGCTCATTCTATATCATGAAAATTTTCTAACCCTACATCAAAATTCTTATGTCAACCTTTGAGACTAAAGTGCCCCACATAGACATCTACATGGCATGTTGGTATTTGAGTTGAATGACGCCCAACGATAGCGCATGAGATGGACGCTGGTGAAACTGAAGGATGTTGAAATTCTATCGGGAGGACAATACGCCAGTTGAACATCTCTACATTGGCTAGATACCTACATTGCTCAGAGAAAATAAAAAGCTAAAAAAATGGATTAAAATGACAAGTTAGGTGGAATCTTGTTGTACCTCATCTAGCTCATCTCCCCTCACCACAACTACATGAATTTGGTTGATCTTGGGAGCTACATAATCATATTTTTGAGGCATTTCTCTTACTTCTCTCTCTCAAAAGTCAACAAGTTCCTCACCGTGAATAGTGAAAATGACCCTTACATGGGCCCACCCAGACATATATAGTTCATTTTTTCCCATTTTTTGCAACGAAAATGTTCCTTCCATCCTTCCTATTTTCACCCCACCTACCTGGGGGAAAAAAGGAGGGGGCATATATTCACCTCTTCATCATATTTTTTCTTCTGAACCACTAAGTTTCTCTTAAGCATTCTTCTCGATGTGGTAGCTTATTTTTTAAACTGACTTAATTTTGAGTTTTACAAAACAAAACTTCACGTCATGCATTATAGTTTATTTTTGACGAACACTCGGGGCATCGTCAATGTCCGCCTGCTCAACCTCTACGACCTCTACAGTATATTTTTTGGCAAATCTATTAAAATTTCAAAATTTTAGTTTTGCACTTATGTTCTCTTAACTACTTTACCATAGCTGATTTTTATTCAAAAATTAAGCTCACTAAAGTGGGGCCAAAATGTAGTGTCATATGATTTCACCTCATTCTAATTTAACACTTGTGCATTTATCCCACTATATTTATCGCACCTCACCACATTAGTGACAAAATCTTATGAATTGGAATTTCATGATTTCAACTTCATAAGGGACAACAATGAAGTGTTAGCAGTTTGATACCTCATTTCTCAAGAAATTTTGAGTTGGACGGTTGCACGATGTGCGAACGTCCACACGAAACTCTAGCATCCTCAAACTTTTTGAGTTTCAAATGAGGGAATCTCACATCCTTTTCCTATGACACACGGCATTATGATAGAATCACGAGTGTAACGGCTCTTCCTAATCATGCAACCTCACAAAAATCCTCTTTTCACTCATTATTTCATTCATTTTCACCTTATCTCATTCGATCTTTCTCTCTTGCTCTATTATCTTCTACATATTTTCTCTCTTGCTCTCTGCAACAAAGCTCTGCCAGATTCTTGTCTCGTCAACAGCCAAGGATCCCTTGCAAGAAAGCATGTCTCATCTATCAAGCCAAGAGGGAGCCACAAACTGTTGGTAATGCTCTCTTGTCTACTTTGTCTCGTATATTTACAACTATCTACTCATCTCGTCTATTTTACTCGAGATAGGGGCTCTCCTCCATAGTGCGGTTTGTTTCTATCACATGTCTTGTCTATTACATTTTATGTCAATTTATCTATTTTTATTTATCTTCTTATCCATAGAGGTGGAAACACCAAAATGGGGGTTTGAGTGAGGCAAGCCCTAAAATAGCCCCAACATTTTTTCTCACCCTTTTTGTGTGTAGGTTTTCAAATTTGAAGAACTAAGCATTGGAGGTTTCAAGGTTTTATCTCCTGATCTGATAGGGATGATAGTGCAAGGCGTAGATGTCTTGATGGCACGTTGTCATCCATTGGCTGCAACTTTGTCCTTTTAGGGGCAAAATCTGTAAGTCTTAAGCTTTCTACCTCTATAATTTATATCTCGCAATTCTATATCAGTTTTGGCATGTCCCCTTTTCAAAAATAGCACTTACTATTTATAGTAAGCTCGGTTATCCAGAAATAATAAACCAGAATTTGCGGATAAACTGAAAGATATTGCCTTTGTGGTTAAATAATCAAATCAAATTTAATGTTGAATTAGTAAATGATATTTGATATGTTTTGGAGGAAAAATTTGGAGTGGGAAATTAGAAAGCACATTTTGGAATGTTAAGTGGTATTTGGCAACTTTGACAATATGGCCAAGTGGAAAATGATAACCGGGAAATATTGGAGGTGGAAGACAAGTGGATGGGAAGTTATATTCTTGGAAAAAGAAAATATTCTTCCCTCTTGGTTGTGAGTTTTGGTTATGCATGTTATTTAGAGGGTTTGGTATCATTTTTGCTCATTCCTTGACTTGATTTTTGCTCATTATTTTGCTTTCTTCAGAGGTTGTCAAAATCTTGGAGAATGAGACTAAGTAACGGGAGTTTGAAGGCTTCCAGGAAGGCTAAGGATGGGATTTTGAGGCTCTTATAGGTGCAATCTCACACAGAGATTGCCTTTGTTCTTAATAGAGAAATTTGTTGTGCTTTGGTGTGTTATTTTGCAGGGGTTTTGTGAGTTTTTGGTATGGTCAGCTAGAGGTTTTCTATTATAGTTTTTTCACTGTTTTAATGCAGCAATTTTAATGTTATAAATACATTCATAATTTTTATTGGGTTTTTTTGGTCTTGGGTGAGTTCAGAAGTGTTTTATAGCAATTTGGTTGAGTTTGGTGTGCATTTTGAGCCTCGTTTTGGGTGACGATTTGATTTGTAAAAGGGAAGATTTGTAGACTGTCCAAAAACATCAATGTTGTGGAATTTTATGCTGCAAAAAATTCTATAGAACCCTCTATTTGAATGTAGAAAATTTTCTATGAGTTTTAGATTAATTTGGAGTACTTTTAGTTGTACCCGATTTCACTGTTTTTTCAAAAGATTGCAAATTAATTTTGGGTTTGTTTTCCTTAATGAAAATCTGATAAAATTATTCAAATCTGATATAAAAATAGCAAGGGGACATTTTAGTGGTATCAGAGTTGTGATCTTTCCAACCTGAGGGTTTATAATAAATTTTGTATGCAACTAAGTGAGCGGGAAAAAAGGTATTTGTAGAGGGAGAAAAATAAAGAGGTTTTTAAAAACTCTTCGGCTAAAAATAAAACCACAAAATCCCAAGAAGAAATAAGAATGGCTAACCCTAATGAAATACATAGAAAATTTCTACAAGACCTCCAGCACAATCAAAAACAAACTGTAGATAGTCTGGCAGAGACTAGAGAGGCCCTGCGGTTATTGACAGAAAAACTTCAAGGAGCAGTGTTTACTCATGAAAAATGAAGCACTTCAGAAGAGCCAAAGAATTCAAAAACCACATCCTCTAAATCAGTAAAGAGTATATTCTTTCCTGAAAATGAGGCACCTGTATCAAATACAGCCCCTAATCCTATGAAAGAAGCTATAGGAAACTCGGTTGCAATGAGGGCCACTTACAACAGCTTGGATGATGACTTTAGGGGTTCAGTGCCTTTCAGAGAATACATGGGCATGATGAACACTTTTCTACCAAAGAAAGAGTATAGGAGAGAAAAAGACATTAGTGAGAAGGAGCTCAAGAATAAAATAAGTAAACTTTCATCCCCTACCTTTGATGGAACAAGTAAAATTTCTACTAGGGCATGGCTACAAAAATTACAGACTTTTTTCACACTTAATCCCATGAGGGAGAAAGATGCAATTCAGTTTGCAACTCTACACCTGGAAGAAGCAGCTTATGACTGGTGGTATCATGGTAAGATTACTTAAAGTCATGATCAGGTAAGTACTTTTGATGAGTTTAGTGAAAGATTGATAGATAGATTTGAACTCAAGGATGAGGAAGAGTATTTTAAGGAATTGTCAAAGTTGAGGTGAACTAAATATGTTAATGAGTATGTAGAAGAATTTCATAAAGTGGTTGTTATGGTACCTGACATGTCTTAAAAAGGATTATTTATCATTTTCTTGAGGGTCTTAAAGATCCAGTCAGGGGTTTGGTTAAGGCTTTTTCACCCTCAACTTTGCAGGAAGCTATCAAAAGAAGTTTACAACTTGAAACTTCCATGCCTAAGAAACCAGTGACTAATCAAAAGCCTCCTAATTTTTGGAAACATAAGGGGAATTTTCAGAAAAAAGCATTCCCACCTCTACCATCAAAGAATGTGTCAGATGCATCAAATAAGAAAGTAGATGAAAAATAGAAGTGAGCTTCGAAGGAAAAAGCTTTGCTTTGCTTGCAAAGAACCATGGGTCCCAGGACACAGGTGTTTGGGGAAAGTTCAAGTGCACTATATTGAGGTTGTTTCAGAATCTGATTCATATGGGAATGGGGAGTTTCATGACACTCAGGAGGAAGAAGAAGAGAAAGAAAAAGAAATCAGCAAGGAGGGCACTTTGGCAGCATTATCAGGAGCTCCAAGGTATCATGTGAATAGAGTTTGGGGTGTAAACTTCAATAACAAGCAATGGAAAAAATTCTTTGAAAATAATTGGAAACAACAGTTGGAACCCAAAAAAGCTTGTTTCATATGGCTTCTACTGTTGCAGAGGCTCCCCTTTAAAGTTAAGCAAAATGATATTAACCTTTGCAACCTATGCAAGGTCCCATAATCTATTAATCATATTTTCTTTGACTGCATCTTTGCTAGTGAGATCTGGAAAATATTTTGTAATGAAGTAAATATATGGAAATATGACAATAAACCTTGCCCTCTAAAGACACTATTCAAGATTGATAACATATTGGATAAGAATTGCTCTCTTTTCTAGTTATGCCTATCCACTGAAATACTTTGGACTATTTGGAAAGCTCGGAATGAAGATAAACATGATGGGAAAAGGAGGGTGCTTACTGAGTCTTACAAAAGACTCACCTTTTACAATATTGTTATGCAGATAGATATACATGACTGTGCAAATTTCTAAAGACAAGTTTTGGAAGTTCTTGGAATTTAAGACAATAGGCATAGACCTTTAGGAGACCAGATATGATCACGAAGGGCACTCGGGGCTAGAATTTTTCCTAAAGGCACTCCGGGAACTCAAGAAATAGCTCAAACAAAAAGACAGCAGCAGTGATGACAAGGCAACAAATAGAAGGGGCAAAAAGAATCAGGCAACAACAAAAGAACAGTTGCATGTGAATGAAGGAAACAACCAGTAAATGAGGGCTTCCAATGG
The DNA here is from genome assembly GCA_007115665.2 of Sequoiadendron giganteum. Classification (NCBI taxonomy): domain Eukaryota; kingdom Viridiplantae; phylum Streptophyta; class Pinopsida; order Cupressales; family Cupressaceae; genus Sequoiadendron; species Sequoiadendron giganteum. The sequence goes on from CM021106.1 coordinate 317,326,594, forward strand.
TGGCCTTCAATGTAGTTTTTCTTTTCTTGTTGTTATAAAGATGGCTATCAATGTAAATGATATTCATATCATCCTTGCATTATAATTTTGTATGTATTGGTATTTGCTTGGCAGCATTTAAGTGAAGAGAACTATATTTGAACTGATGTGTAGCTGATTATATTCAGCTAATTGTGTAGTTGTATAGGAACAGTTGATTATGTATAGTGTTGTGTAGCTGATTATATTCAGTTGATTATGTAGTTGTACAAGAACAGCAATACCCTCTTTTTGTAAAACTGTGCATTCACTATCTTCAATACAAAAAAAATAGCAAGGGGATATTTCAAGTTTCTACTGATTTACAATTTTATCATTTTAGCTTGGTGCTCATTTAAACAAGTTATTGCAATATTCTCCAGTTCACATTTTGTCACTTGAGCTTGTACTTTGAGGTAATCGAGGGATATTCTCCCCTGGTAGAATCTTCTTTCTCTTATAGGCTTGGGAGTAGTGAATCCCCTCCTTTACACATTGATCAAATAGAAAATTATACACATGCATACATTCATTATTCCTATAGCATATATAGTATACCAACACATATATAATATTACTTATACTCATTGGGGTTGACCCCCAATGCAACGGTTAAGTTGCAAGGGCAGCAGTTGGGTTGTCTAAGGTTCGAATCCCACAGTGGATAGTGGGATTTCAGCAGGGAGAGAGTGGAATCATTCAGTGCTCGAGGTGAGGGGGTGGAACGACGATCGAGTTTAGCAGGCGTTGGGGCAAAGGAAGTGGCAGCAGTGGATATGGTGGTGATGGTAGTGGATATGGTGGTGGCAGCAGTGGTGGATATGGTGATGGCGGTTCGAAATGGTGGGGACGAGGTCCCCCGGGTGTGGCCTCACTGGTTCATAGCTCCAATCAAAAGTGTTCAGGGTGTTGCCCCTTAGCAACAATTTACCAAACAAACAAAAACTATTACTTATACTCATTAATATCTTAGGATCATTTTATCTTATACAACATTCTCTCAATTACATATCATCTATCTCATATTCACTCTTATAGTTCCTTCTATATTCTTGTACAGCTCTAATATCTATATCCCCTTCTATATTATCATCTATATGTCTCCTCTCTATATTTAGTACATGTGGTACATATATCACAAAATCCTAGTCAATGACATCTCTCTTCTATGGTGTGCCCCTTTGGTCTCGTTATAGGTTGGTTGTGTGGGCCATGCTTATCCTACAATGACTTTATCTACCTAAAACCTACTTGTAATATCTTTCTTATGTTTCCAACATTTGTTTCCCTTAACAAAATTTACAATTGGCCTCCATTAGGCTACCCTTTTCAACCTAATGAGAGTGGATTAACTATATCCTACCAATATTTCTATAATAAATCAAAGCTATTATAAAACCCTTGACTCTTTCTATTTGTTCAAACCATCTCTTTATTACTCCTTGATGTTCACTAATTGTTTCTAAGGAAAATATCTCTTCTCCTCAAGTTATAATAAAATCAACAATATAGTATCAAGTTTGTCATGAATTCCCAAGTTATCTTTCATGAATTACAAAGTAAGAATCTTAAGAATAATTAAAATTATCAGTTCTTGAACATACATTAAAGATAATATGGATTTGTACCTAAATAAAATAATTCATTTCTTATTAATCTAGAAAGGAAATATGAACATAACATGTCATTCTCTTGGATTTTAATCTAGAATTTTATTTATCACATCAAGTAAGATCTTATTAGACCCCACAACAACATTTCCCTAAGAAAAATAATTTGAAGATAATTTTAGAATTACCTTGTTTTCATATGCCCACTTATAAATATAAAATAATGAAAGGTTGGTTCAATATCACATGCCAAAGAAAAAGGTATCCAAAACCTAGTAATGATGTGTTCTTCAAGGAACTTGTATTAATGTTTGTGGTATAATTATTATATGGATAATATTTGGTCCAATGAGTGTAATGATTTTAAATTATGATTATCAATTATTTCCTTTAGAAGATAGTGGATTAATAACACTAATAAAATCAAAACTCTATTTAGAATAGGCATTAGCCTCAATAATAGGTTGTAAAGATAGATGGATTCCTCTCATGGGATATAAACTAATATGTATAAAAAAATTGAACATGTGAGAGAACCCTTGAAAACATGTGATCAATAATAAATAAACCTAATAAATAATGTTCCATAGAAATACACAAACCATGTCTAGTACCACACATCTAAAAAACCCTCAACATTTGGGTTGGCTCGACTTTGTTTGAACATATTAAGTATGTACCCTCATGATTCATTCTACATTAAATTATTTATTTTATCGTGAACATATAAAGTATGAGCAAAAAATATTGTAAAAAATGTCAAAAATGATAGTTCTTTCCAAACAAATATCTCAAAGCATGAAAGACTTTTCTCATTGACCCACTCTCCAAAAGAAAGACATTAAAATATAACCTAAAAACACCAAAAAGACCTATTTTATTTTTTCAATATGGAGGATTTTTGGCTTCCTGAATCACAACTATCCAAACATATTACAAACTATGATATTGCTATCAGGATTCAACCGTGTAGTTTTCGAGTCAAACTCATTGACCCATGATTCATGAGTAGTGGTTCACAAGAACCCATCTCTCATGATAATGAATGGTCCACTTAGCACTCATTGCATCTAAGTGATGCTCACAAAGGTGAAGCATTGGTCCGTCCCGGGAGGTCACCCATCCCAGTACTGCTCCAGCTCAAACGCGCTTAACCACAGAGTTTCCCCCAAGGTTAAGCCCACTTAGCTTGCAACCTCATTTGCAAAACCTTTAGCAAGTGTTGTGCCTTATGAACCATTCATAATAGAGCCCCTTTAGCTCATCAATTGATAAGTAGGAGGTTTCTTCCACAACGTGTCAAATTATGATATTACTATCAGGATTCAACCGTGTAGTTTTCAAGTCAAACTCATTGACCCATGATTCATGAGTAGTGGTTCACAAGAACCCAACTCTCATGATAATGAATGGTCCACTTAGCACTCATTACATCTAGGTGATGTTCACAGAGGTGATGTTACAAGCTATCAACAAACTCAAATATGTGAAGTTCATGAAACCCTTTCATTCTCGATATTGTTTTTATGCATTCATGTCAAATACACATTCAAAGTGAAAGACAGAAAAGAAAAGAATGGTTATCAACTACAAACTACAAACCACTAATTGATGTTACTAAATCAAATCCATATCCAATTCCTCATAAATCTTATTTATTGTAAAAGATGGATAATTATAAAATATTTTCTTAGTTTATTGTAAATTAGGTTTTGTCATATTAGAACCAAAGAAACTAACTAATACAAAATATATTTTAGTTGTCCATTTGAACATCAAGAGTGAATTGTTATCTAATTTGAATTGATGAATGCGCCAACTTCCAAAAAATGTTCCACATACCATCTTCAGCGGAACTGAATAATTTTTGTGTATAAATAGATGATATTTTAATTTTTAGTAAACACTTCAATGAACATTAAGTTCATCTTCAAACATTTTATAATCTAGCTTTTAATGTTTGGATTGTTTTGTCCCTAAATAAAATCTTGTGGTGCAAAAACTCATGTAATGTTAGTAATGGGGTGCTAGAGGTCCAACCTGATATCAAAGACAATGTCTTAGAGTTTGAGTTTCCTTCGATAAAAATAAAATTCAAGCCTTTTTAAGAACCTTAAATTATCTCAATAGTTTTTACCCAAATGCAGGTAGTTAGAATTTGAGACAGCTCCAAATTTGAGAAGAATGGCAAATATCACTTCTTGTATCAGGTAGATTTTTTAATTATTAGAAGTTTGTTTATATTTCAAACTAGACTACAATACCATGTTTACTTATATATAATTCTCTATCAACGTAACTTAATAAGAGTTTGATCAAGGCTATTATTCGAAGAATGGAATGAACGGGCAGGAAGTGTATTTTAAATTGTTGTTCTATTTTAGTTCATTGCTTAAGATTCCTTCTAACAGCTTTGTCCAATTGTCTACGGCATTTAATCTATGGTATCTAACACATGTCCTCAAGCACAGCGTATATATTTTGAAAAAATAATTCAAGTTCCAGTTTAGATTAGTTAAGATGAAGAGCATAAAATTTTGATTCTAGCAATAAGAACTTACAATGACAAATGAGATGATGAAATCCATAATAATTTGATTTTAGCAGTAACTGGTTACAAAGACAAAAGCCACAACAAAATTAACTTCCGAGTCAACACAAAAATCCAGATCATTTACCACCAAATTTAGTATATAATAGTATTCAAAGCCTCTCTAAACTACTCAACTCCTCCTTAAAAACTGAGCTTAAACATTTTTCACACATGCTCACACAGATGTGATGTACAGTTTCACGTATGTAATACCAAAATGAAACAAGAAAAACAATCGTGGCATTCTACTATTATATTCACATCAAGGTTTCCGGCTGTGCAATGCATATTACATATAAATTACAGTAATTAAATGACCCACAGTTACATGACTCGCGGTAGTAACGGACCTTTACAAAAGACTATACTACAAATATTAGTAATGATCAACTACCGAAGATGCTAAACAATGTATTTACCATACAACTTTCGCAGTGAACCATAACTTGCAGTCATCAACGATAGAAGACGGTCCACCATAATAGTTACCATGACATTTGTGTCAATTCCTTAGCTTCCAAGGATTTCTGAATGTTAATATATATAATTCCAGATTTTCATAGCTAGTGTTAGGCAAATGAAGACACCATAAGAATATCTTGATTCTCAAAACTGTAGATAAGTGGCTTGAGTCGATAGCAATAAAATTCCATTCCACTTCGAACAGGGGCAGTAAAAATTAATGTATCATCCTTCCACCTCTGACTAATCAAAACTGCAATAGGACTACCCATTTTCTTGATGCCATTTTCAAATTTCTGCTCCATTACATAAACGGACAGTTTCAAATCGTTACCTTTCCATCTCTGGATATTTCCAATATGGAAGAAGATTCATTCAGCATTGTCTGACATTAACCAATCCATGAAAGGTAATCCATTTTCAAGAACAGTGCTTTGATCTGGACCTGCAATTCTCTTCCTAAAGATGGAATCAATTGTAAATGCTTTTCTCTTTCGGCCACCACGTGATCTTGATTGAAAGGCTGCATCCTCCTCTGAAAAATCTCCCTGTCAAAAATAGAAATTAAGTGTGACCATATGGCCCAGTGCCCGAGTAAATCAAAAAATTTAATGAAAATTCAAGATTTGAACCGAAAATTGTGAGAATGAATCTCACTTGCACATAGCAATGTGTCCCAGACATCTCATGTCTATCCCTGGCAGACTTATGAGCAAAAGTCATTCCACATTCTCTAAATTGACACTTGAACGGTTTCAATTCAAGATGTACTGATTTGATGTGCTGACGAAGATTAGATTTCTGCAATAGATTTTTTTGTCAGAATCTGCTGAAGCACACAGTGTGAAATACACCGAATAAAATTGGGAAAAGAAGACCAAACATGAACATCACATAAGTTACATAACATACTGTAGTATAACCGTGCAGGCATCTTTCATAAGGGCATGCTATACTCTTCACACAGGTTTGATTTTCATGAATTCGCATATGTCTCTTAATCTGCTTTTTCAACTGCTGACTCCCACAAACTTCACAACAGATGCGATTGTGGACCTGCCGCAAATGTTCTTTCAAGGCCTCTGCATTTGTGAAGTATTTCAAACAGCCAGGCTCACAGCAAATTATCTCAGTGTATGTTGTTGCTGAAGACAAAAAACAATTACCATCAATTAGCAAAGTACGATTATCTAACAGATGCAATAAACTGCCAAGCACAGGCTTGATTACAATCATAACATAATTTTCTTAATCCAAAGATTTAATATCAGGACAAATTTTGACCCAAAATCAGATATTCGTGACTACACCAAAAGTGATCCTGGCATCAGCTATCATGTCTCAGGCTTCAGCTGTCACGGATTCTGGACTTCTTCTGATGTACATATCTTCTCTTTACCTTGTTACTTGTACATAAAAACTACCCTACTTCTAGAACATTTAAACTTGGTTTCATAGCATAATTAATTTTAAAAACCACAAAAAATTTCTAAGTTGCCGGGTTCGCCTGCTGCCTGGCTGGATCTGGGTTCGGTCCACACTGGATCTGGGGACAGGTCTGGTTCCTCTGTGCATACTTGAAGTTTGAACGATGAATTTTGCATGTTTTAAATGACATTCACATTTATGGTGGTTTTGTTGTTTATATGATGCTATGTGATATTCTAATCTTATATATATATATGATTTTTACATGTTTTTTGTATGGACAAACCCAAACCCAAAAATAAATTTAGCCAAACCCATGAACCCAAGCTAGGACCTGTACCAGAACCGGCAACTTAGAAAAATTTGTGTAATTCATGAAACATAATCTAAAGGCATTTCGCTATCAAGTATTAGTACAACAGAACCAAGAGAAACGTCAAAATGCATGCTGGTATCTGACCTTACGACACATTTGCTAACAATACCTTCCAAAACTGATGGCACTCAAAAATCAATGGACAATTAATTCCAGGTTTCCTTGGCATTTCAATGAGACGATCCATACAAATTAAGCCTTTTCCATTTATTAAGTTTACATGAATTTTGATAAATGAACATTAGTGGCTACAGAGATAAACTGGGCCAAAAACTATAAATTATATGATTGCATTTGATCCTCCAAAACAATAACTGAAAAGAGATTTTTTTAAAATTAGCAAACAGCTAAAAAAATTCATAATTGCAGATCAATCATCAATTCTGCATTTAGTTCTGCCCACAAAAACATGCATGCTTCATGACGAATAAGCAAGAGTATTTCTAATTAGCAACTTACAATGTACATCCTCAAGGTGCTTTGCCAATTTTGAAGGATATTTAAAAGCCTTGTCACAATATAGTTCCGGACAGATATGTCTCTTCTTAGTCTCTTTGGACTTCACAGATTGGCTCTGCCATGACTCGCCTCTCTCCCTGTGCCGATTCAAATGGCGTTTTAAATTGGACAAAGTTGACAACTGCAATTTGCAGTCCTCTTTGGGACACATAAACAACTCCCCTTCGTGTTTTAGCAAGTGACGATTTAAATGGTCTTGCCTCTTATAGCTGCAAAGGCAACCAACAATCGGGCAAACAAAAGATCTCTGCAAAACAAAATATTAAAAAATAAATGTCACAAACTAAAAAGAATTTCCTCTCCGATTCCAGCTCAATATTTGTATTCATGTATATAAAGTCAAAAAAGGGTTTAAGTGAAAATGAGACTGATAAGCAGGAGGTATTTTCCACAGCATGTCAAATTTTGATATTGCTATCAGGATTCAAGCGTGTAGTTTTACGAGTCAAACTACACGGTTGAGTCAAGCTAAAGCTACACGGTTGAATCCTAATAGCAATATCAGAAAATGCGACTTATATATAGCAATCAGTGGAGTATATTTTATCCATTAGGGCAAGGTTTGGGTCTTCCCTATTACCTCCCCAAGAAGAAGATTTACCATCTGACAGTACATTTGCCCTTTATCCCACAACAGAGCAGTTGACAACAATTGTCAATTAACATTGATATCACTTTTTCTTTGTGGCCACAACACTCATAAATTATTGATTAAGCATATTTGATATTTATGTACCATGAATTCAATTGCTGAAGCAATAAACTTAGTATTTCTACAAGATATACAAAGCATATAACTCCTTTTCGAATTGGTTTCTACTAGCGTAAGATAAGAGCAACCCATGTTACTTATGTAAAACAAATTTAACAGTTTCAAAACAAAAAGATGCCCAAACTAGGGCTACAATAGTAGAAATGTCCAACCTGAAATTGAATGGTGACGCGTGAGAGGGGTTAAGGCATAAACTGACCAGATAGAGCTTCACAGCGGGTCACACCCCCTGCTACTGATCCATGGCCGCCTCTCCTCGACACTGTGGAGTTCGGATGGGATCCTGTGTTGTCACGCATCAACAACCCAGCTCTTCCAAGGCAGTCTCCCACCTTGTACTAAGCAAGGCTAAATGCTTCAAACCCTCCTGCATAAAAGCACTGGAATAAAGCCATCACAAAGACCAATATACAACAAAATAGATTCCACGGCACGGTGAGGTCTAAGGGTTTAAAAGAAATATCTCAAAACCTCCTGCAGAAAATCACTACGATGACGCCATAACAGTCATATTCAAGAAGGTACAAAGAGGATTGGGGTTTCAATCAATGCCTCAAACCCTCCTGCATAAAAGCACTTGAATAAAACTATCACAAATAATAACGTACGAGAAACTAAACTCAACGGTGTAATCAGGGTTAAGATTTTAACCAACCAGGGCTGAGTGCGAAAACTTATGCTGCTGAAGATGCGAGGGTTTAGCAAATGACATCCCGCACATATTACAAAAGCATTCTGAGTGTTTGCCCGTTCCTTCCGAAGCAAATCTCTTGTCGCTTTTCAGAGCTTCTGGCTGCAATTAAAATTTAAAATTTCATGTACAAATCGAATGACCAAAATAATGGTAGCAGGGAGGAATAAGGTTATAAAACTTACGCCATGAGATGAGATCATGTGGAACTTGAGGAGAGAGCGCTTGGATCTGAGAACTCCACATATTTGACATGAGTAGTGCCTCTGATCATCTTCTGAGCGCCTTTTCTCTATAAAATTGTCCATTTCGGCTTTTGTGTCCATTTCTCCGTTGTGCTCTAATTTAATGTGGTTTTCTAGATACTTACGTTTGGATCTGACGAGTCCACAGCGCGTACAACGATAACTTCTGAATTCCCTCACTTTGAATCCATTGATTTCAACTCTTCTGCTCTTTTTCGCTTCTGATTCAAGGATTTCACAATCTTCTGGGTTTTTCTTCTCTATAAATTTATCTATTTCTGCTATGTCTATTTGTACACCGTGATGCAACATGATGTGGACTTTGAGCCGATTGCGCTTGGCCCTGATGATTCCGCATATCTGACAGCGGTAGCGCCTTATATCCCTTGGTTTGGCTCCGTTGCTTTCAGCTTTTCTGCTCTTTTTCAATTTCGAATCAAGGATATCGCAATCTTCTGGGTTTTTCTTTTCTATCAATTTATCTATTTCTGCTATGTCTATTTCTTCGCCATGATGCAACATAATGTGGACTTTGAGCCGCTTGCGCTTGGCCCTGATGATTCCGCATATCTGACAGCGGTAGCGCCTTACATCCCTTGGTTTGGCTCCATTGCTTTCAGCTTTTCTGCTCTTTTTCAATTTTGAATCAAGGATTTCGCAATCTTCTGGGTTTCTCTTTTCTATCAATTTATCTATTTGACCTGATGTGTCTATTTTTACGCCATGATGCGACATAACTTGGGCTTTGAGCTGTTTAGGCTTGGAACTGACGAGTACACATATTTCATCTTTTGCACTCTCCTTTGCTTCCGCTTCTGATTCTGATTTATCGGTTTCCTCTTCTGTTTCCAATTCATACATTTCATCATCTGTACTCGCCTCTGTTCCTAAATCACTTAGCTCATCTTCCATTGCCATTTCAAAATCTCCTCCAGCAACCATTTCTGCACAAACACGCACAGAAATCTCTGGATTTAAGATTCACTGAATTGGAAGCAGCTTTACCTTTATAAACCCTAGACAGAAGAATCGCGGGACTTCGAATGGACGGCTTCCATGGATCGAAAAATTTAGGGTTTCATGGGAAAATAAGCTTTCCGTAAGTGTTAATCTAAGTTAATTAGGCAAATATAATAAATCAGCTTAGATTAATTAAATTTTATACTTGGGAGATAAATTAGCCTCTAGTCCCCTGGTGGCTTGGGCTCCTATTTTCACAAAAAAGGTTTCATGGAAAAAAGAAAAAAAACTGCTACAGGATTAATTGGAATCTTTTTCAGCTCAATTTTTTTACGCTGAAGATTTCAGTGGTGAGATTAGGGTTTCTAGCCCCACTGCTTAAGAGTAATTTCTTACCACTTGTCACACATCTAGAAATTTAGATTCTTGCCAGGAAAAAATTGGAGGGAAATTATGTTTATTTATTATTTTTTTATTCACAGCATTCCATTCCACCCTGCTTAAATCTTGGAGCTTAAATTTTTAAGCTAAACTGCACAACTAAATTCATGGGACCACCAGCTTCAAAATATTCCAAAAAAAAATCAACAGATTCTACTTCTTTTTTTAGGAAGCCCCCTTCCATGGGACTGTGCCCTTATTTAATGTTAATATTTGACGTTATTAGTACTATTGCACTCATTCCATATGCATTTGCTATGTTGCGTTGGTCAATCACATTCTATTATTTAAACATATTACTTTCTATTTGTATAGTTTGAATTTTAAAACTTTTTTTTTATATTTAAAAATTGACATTTATCTCTTTTTATATTCCTCTAAGTAGTTCTTGTTAGATTTAGGATCAAAAATGAAAGCAATCAGAAAATGCAACACATAAGACAATGAACACGACAAGATACCCTGGGAAAACCTTCCTACTCAAGGGAGAAAAACCCAACAAGTATATCTCTTATATATTGAAGGAATAAGAGCAGAAATCTGCTTACAACTCAGGCCCAACACAATGTTGAATTTGATACAATGAATAATAGCACCTCTCCTAGATGCAAAGATACAAATGAATATGTTTCTCCTTGAAATCGGTCTGCTGCTACAAAATGATGATTTGCTGCTACAAGATGATGATCTGTTGCTCAAGTATGAACTTCTTCTAGGAATGTGAATTATGATGAATGAACTTGATGATCAAATGAATGATCATTACCTTATATTTATACAAAACTAGGTGACTCTTCATTTGGGTTGGCCTCTTTTAAGAAACAAGGTGACTCTTCGTAAAATTATTATATATAGCAAGTCCGACTTGCCTTGGTATTATTCATCCATCATTTTTAAATTTGAGAGAAAGATATATCCCACTGCTATAACATCAATTGACATTCATCTCTTTTTCTATTCCTTAAACATTTAAAAATATTACTTTCTATTTGTATAGTTTGAATTTTAAAAAATATTTTTTATATTTAAAAATTAACATTTATCTCTTTTTCTATTCCTCTGAGTAGCTCTATAATTCATTTTTCTTTAAGAAAATTAGGAAAATAGGATGACATAGATAAAACAAAAAAATCATAGAAATTTGGGCAAATATTTTTGCATTAAATGCAAAATGTGAGAGTTTTGATGGCGGTTGGGGGTACAGAATCATTGAATGCGTAGTTAATGCATTAAATGCCATCGGATTCAAGGAGAAGCCGCTAGAAGCATTGGATGGCTACACATGCTCATTGTGCTTTGTTTAATATCGATTAATCCATTAGATAGGAATGTAAAGTCTTTGTTTTTGTTCATATAAACGTCAAGCTTTGGGCACTATGTTACTCTTACTCTGGAAATCATTGCTGGAGCAACATCTTTCTTAAGGTGGACTTTCTATTTTTTTTGCTTAATAGAAGCAGAATTTTTAGGATTCTAATTAAAAAACTTGTAAACAAATCCCTAATTTTAATTGTTATGCAAGGAATTCTGAAGACTTTGTTTGTGTTTGGCCAAAACATGATCTTGTCGTCATCAATATTTTGCAGGGTTTCAAAATATGACGATTTTTGGATTCAAAATTCTGCCTTTTAAGTCTTTTGCATTTGAAGTGTTTTGGTCGTTGAATTTGTGTTTTTGAATGAATTTGATAGACTTGGCTTTTGTAAGGCTTTAGACAAATTTGTGAGGCGATTTTCAAGTATTTATTAAGTTTCTTGTCTACATATCCTAATTTCTGGGAGGTCTTGGACATTAATTTATATGGGAAAAAATTGTATTACAGGTGAGATACCACACTCTATAACCCTTTTTTTTAATTATGAAAACCAGTTAGTTGGGCAATTTTTTTACTGTGAGGGTTTCTTAGGTTTGAGGCCGTGTTGGATGAAATATCTGCTTGTTATAGAGTTTTCATTTTATTATTTTGTTTCTCTTAGCTTTCTTTTGCAAATTGTCCTGTTTCGTTTGCCCTATGAGCCTCTGTAAGTGTTTTTTTGTCGCTATTTTTTTCCTTTTTCAGATTTATTGAGTTTATCATCATCTTCAATACATGTGAAAGTCTATAATACAAGTTGTGTCCATGATAAATATGAGGCATTATGTCAAGATTTTTGCTCGATGTATGTATATGCTCCATCTTGGCATAAGCAGAAAGGAGACCAACAAAGGTTAAAGAGCTTTAACTTTATACATATGCATTGTCTTGTAAAACATTCCCAATAAACCCATTTTTGTGCATATTTTGCACATCAAACAATATATACATTAGATGGAAAATGATCTTTCTTTAGGGTTGTGCAGCTTTCATATCTTCAACTTTCATTTGATCTGGAGTTTCAAACGCCTTCAAAAATATTTGCATATTAACCTTTCCAAATTTTGTGCCATGTCTTTGCAATTAGCCGCGCGGTTCATAATATCACAATTTCCTTGATTCTTTCAATCAAGAAAATCTCAAGTCATGTCTGTGCATCTACATTTTTGCTTGCATGTCTATCATGGTATTTTTAAACACAAGATCTATCCAAATTTTCCCCTCTTCATTTATCGTTGAAAGATATTATACCTTGTTCCAAAGCTCCCATTTTGGTAGAAGCGAGGAGGATACTAACAAAGGTCATGAAATCTTTAGAGGGGAATTTTGGGATTTTCATTATGCATGTATCTAGCTCAGCCACAAGTTTTTTGAAATTTCCATATGCACTTGTTATCAAATATTTTCATATAAGAATCCTAAATATTTTTGTTTTGGGGGTCATTCTATGCTAGACATGTGAATGTTATTGTGTTGGAACAATTTTAGGTCAGGTACATAGAATAATCTTCTCCGATATTTTAACACTATATCTAAAATTTTACAAAACTCTTTCTCTTACACTAATCATACTACTGATACTGTATGGACCCAAGAATACAAGCAAGGAGAAAACTACATACTTATCAGTCAACAAGTTGATTGGTCCTTGAAATAATATTGTTCCTCCCATACTACATGTTGTCTACACTATATTACTGGAATTGGTATTTTATGGATTTCAATTTTGTGGCATTATGATGTTAGAATTGATATCTTTGTTCTTTACAGGTTGTAGACATCTTAGTTTTAAAGCAATTGTACTGTTATTATACATTTTCAAAAAACTCTATTTTGGCCATTTACGATTCCAGACATAGAACAAGTGACATCGTATATTACAATTTTGATGTCTTAGCATATAACAATAGTTATGAATGTAATTCTACTTCAACACCCATGAAACCGGTCGTTCTCTATGTTCCCTTCAAGTATATTTTGGATAATTATTTTGGCTATGTGGCATATGGATAGAAAAAATGTTGAACTGCAATATGGGCTCCTCTTCCTTTTGTTTTATACTTTGTATTAATATTTTTAAATAATTGATACAAATATAATAGTTGGAAAAAATTGCAATCTTCAGGCTTATTCCCTGCTATAGCTTTAGCACGAGCATATCATAGTACATTGATATTTCATATCTTAGTGTGGCCATCCTATTATGTCCAACAATTCATTTGCAAGATATTTGAGTCTACTGGCATGGACATAACTATAGGGATTAAATATATCTTATTTGACAATGATGCTAACTTTTGACATATTTAGAGATGAGTGCAATCTATCTTTTATTTCTTTCCATCTCACTTATGATCTTCAACATTGAGGAAAATAGCAATTTATGGTCATAGTTTTCACTTAGCTTGAACATTATTTAGTTTTGGAGTTTAAAATTGGTCATATTGTCCATTGATTGGATTTTATAATGTCATGGTGATCAGGAGGTGCAAGCCCTTAATTTTAAAAGTCTTTCAACAAACACATTTTAAACATGTTTGTCAAACAATTTTCCTTTTAGCTCATATGTCTTGTAGACATTTTTTCTACCATAAATATCTTGATAGTACAAAGCTTCAAAATTATGGTATAACTCTATTGCAACGAAGAAAGATCTAAAAATAGGAATAATATTGTATGCCCTATATCAACAACTCTACTATAATTCTTCTTACTTTTTCTACTTTCCAACTACCTCACGACATCTCTCCTACACAGCTAGAATTTTTATGCACACATTGGATTATAGACCAACAAAGAAGACTGAAAATGCCACTTCATTTCAATAGTTGGGATATGAATGTCATTGCATCCCACTATCGAACCATAGAACTACCTCATAATATCTTTTCTAACACATAGCTAGAATTCAAGCATGGGTTGTGCTAATTTTCCATAAAAAACTCTAAATCTACTTTACATTTTTGTTGGGAATAGGATGCCATTTAATTGCAATCCTAAACATATTTCATGTATCTTCTAAGTCCTTGGAAAGTGTTCCCCATCACTAGGATTAGAAAGAGATTAAATTCGAATGAAATGAACATGTAAATTGACATTTGTGATTATTCTTAAATAATAGGAACATGTGGGGACGTCCAAGAAGAGCTCCTACAAGATAGGAGCACATGGGATGTCCACATGGAAGGTGGAACCCACCTTGCTTCAGTTAATTGTTTGGAGGATTGATAACACTTCAGTAATGCATATTTCATTCCGACAAATTAGGGATTGATATTTATATGAGTGGAGTGGCACTATTAGTTCAATATCAGTTCAGTTCAGTTCAATTCAGTTCAGTTATGGTTCACTTATCTTCAGTTGCATGTAGTTATTTTGAGTTGCATGACTAATGACTTCAGTTGCATGACAGATAATAGGTGGATACTTTTAGTTAAGTGGGGATGATCAATCATGCATAATGTTTGCATGAATTAGTAGAGAGATATGTTTTAGTTAACTAAAATTGACTTGGGTCCACCTTAGGCGCCCAAGTTGGCATTTTTCAGTTAACACCTTTTGCATGAGAAGATATTTTCAAGGCTCGGTCAAGTGGGCCATTCTTGGGCACCAACTTGGAGGTGAAGTTTGCATGATATATTCTTGACCAAAGTTCAATTAAGTGTTCAATTTGGGGTGCCTAAATTGAGGAAGACTTTGGTTTGACTTCATATTACATTGTGGAACTCTATGTAAAGATCGGAACTCTTTAAATCAAACATTGACAAAACTTTAAATAATTTCATTTATATTCAAAATAAAGTCAACAATTCATTCATTTAGACATCATAAAAGACAATCGATTCCATAACACGACTTAAAGTCGATAAAATAGATTCAATATATAATTCTAGTTTAAATAGATACATGTGTCATAATACACTTCAATGATAATAATACATAAGAAGTTGGAATATAAGTTACAATTTGAGACTTAGGCATTCAGTCGCCTTAAGCTCTTCAGTACATATTTTAAAAATAAATAGAACATAAAGAAGATGACATCCTTTGATCTTCAATCCAATTGAATATCTTCATAAAGTAGATGAGAACAAGGATCAGTCACTTTTTCCACCCAACCTCGAAGCTTATGCTTCCCCAAAATTCTTAAATCATTCAATGAATACCTGACCCTACACGAATCGCTTAGCAAAAAGCAGTCTACGAGCAAGATGGAATCTAGTGTGTGCCTAGTATAACTAGTAAAACCACAAGCATTTTCATTTTTATAAATCATTTAAGAAACAAGCAAGTTTGATACTAGGATATGGTAGAGAGTTCAATAATTCCATCTTTTCCAATGGTCCTTAAGTTACTTGGCCAAGTAAAATGTTATGCACGACAAATAAAGCAATTTTGGAAAAGCAAAACTACACTCTCTAATAACCCATATTCGGCACCTGTCCTGAAAGGTAACTTTCCCAAAACATGACATGCACATTCATTTATCAAGCATGCATGGTTCTAAACAGTCAAATACAATCTTTCAAAAACAATAAAAAAAAAATCTTGTTTGAAGCGAAAATAATTTATAAGTTGTTCTTTTCATCGTTATAATCCATAAATGTCATTAATTTAATATTTAAAATGAGTAAATTAAATAATCAAAAATAAAATAAGAAGGTGTATTTCCAGTATGTAATTAAATACATATTTAAAAACAATCATAAAAGAGCACACGTTCTTTCATTCTATTCACTCAATTAACTTATTATGTTTTCAATAAAAATCATACTTTAATTTTAAATGATTTATTCTCTGTTTTCATACTTTCAGAAAATTAATTAATTAATTAATACTTTTCAAGAACAGTTTTAAAATAAATCGTTTCAGTTTCAGTTTCTGAATGTTTTGAGTTTCAATTGCAAAATTTACTGTTTTAAAACTTCTGTTTCGAAATCATATTAAAATTTAGGAGATATTCTATCAAATTGTTTTCATTTTGAATTATTTTCAAATCCAATTTCAAATAAAGTTTTATGTCAAAACAAAAGTAAATAAAGTTTTTTGTTTAGGATCCTTTTTAAATCTAAATTTAAATGATGTTTTTCTATTTGAATCTCTTCCTAAATTTAATCAGCTATTTTTATTTCATGTTTTCAATCAAATTCTTCCTAAAGTTTTTTGTTTCCAAATTCAATGTTTTCTAGAAATAAAATCACAGTTTGACATTTAAGAATTCAAACAGAATTTCGAAGTAACAGAAATACTTTTAAATAGTTTTCAAAATCCACACAATAAAATAACATTTCATTCAATTTTAATCTATTCATGATTTTTTTAATTATTTCAAGATCCTACCTGTGAAATTCTGGAAATGGATGTTGAATTTTTCCTCTGTTCTTTCTTTGAATCTTGTCCTTTGTTCTTTAATTGTTGTTTTGTTTGGTATGAGAATTCTTCTCCCACTATTGTTTCTTCCCTCTTCCTTTCTCCCTAGCGCCTCTTCCCTATCTCCTATCTTCCTCTGTTTCCTATGCCCTTATCTTCTGTTAATACCAAGAAATATGTCGGCTGCATATGAAGAAGAGGGGAATGAATACCCTCCAATTTGGTTGCCTATTCACCAGTCTTCCTTCTCCCATACACATGGGTGGATAGCCTTCTTGGCCATGCCTTACTCACTGTTGTCTTCTCCTAGAACTTACCTCCTTTTCCCTGGTCGTGTGTGATGAGCAAGTGAATGGGGAGCCCTTTGGTGTTGCGTGGGGAGTGAATGAATTCCCTGTGACTGCGTACGGTGGAGAATAAAGATTCTCCTCCCTAGCAACGATTGTCCTGCTCCTTCCAATCGCGTATGAAGGTAAGAGATCTCCAAAGTTCTCTTCCACAAATGTTTCGACTCCTTCTGGCGCATGGAAAGTTAAAAAAAAATCCCAAATCATATATGTTTTTAGCTTCCTTCCACCAAAAACGGATTTTCGCTCACTGTTCAACTCAAAATTTTCTTTTTGTCGATTTCCTTCTCATGCATAGATGATAAAAAGAAAATGAGATCCCCAACTCGAGGTTGATCTCTAGTTCCATTCTCTAACTTCCAATTTTTTTAAAAAAATCTAATTGCTTCTCATATTGATTGAAGATATCTTTTCAATCTGTCAAACTAAAGTTTCTTTTGAATGCAAATTTTAATTTGACGTGAATTGTTTTTCCAATTTCTTTTCAATTAATTTCCAATAACTCAACTCAAGTTATTTGTTAATTTCTAATTTTAAACCTTTTCCTCTTTCATAATTTTCAAATAAAACAAATAATTTTAAACACAACTTTTATTACATTTTACTTAAATTTCGTAATAAAAGTCTATTTCGTTAAATTTCGAAATACAAACATCTTTATTTCCAAACAATGATAAAATATAGACTTAAATAATTTAGTTATTTAAACAAAAATCTATTTTCCCACAAATTAATAAAATCGTCATTTAAAGCAACATGTATTTTTCCACATTTTTGGAGAAATCAATAAAACTAGATTTAAAATTTGCAACACAGTAATCACAAAATGCATTAAAATATAAACTAAGTGAGTGTGTGTGATTCCATCATACTCATAAACGTCTAACGACTAAAACGACTCTACCTGATCATTGTTCTCGCCTTCAATCACATTCACCTGTTCCTGCGTTCACTTGCACTCAAGTTTTCATCAGCAATGACAAACCCCAAATTTAAATATAAATGCATTTCAATTTTAAATTAAATTTCACTTAAATTTCAATTTAATTTTGATTTAAATAATCAATTAAATTCAATTTAAATAACAATATCATAATTTCTAATTGCATTTAATTAATCAATATTGTCTGTACATGACATCCTTCCCCTCTTGAAAGAGACATCGTCTCGATGTCTTATTAACCATTCAATAAGCATAACATCACCATCAATAAAATATACTATCTCAATTAGTAAAAGCATAGTATCTCAATAGGTAAAACATAGTGTCTCAATCATAATGAAATAGTAACTAACAACATAGTTCTCAAACATAAGCATATATCAAATCATAGTAGCATCCACGCTATCAAAGTTCACAACATGTGAATCAAAAACCAGAGTATCAAGTATCTCCGCATAAATCAAATACTAATCTATGAAAGAAAATGAGGAAAATGATGGTCTATCATCTCAAAATCCTCCCATGTAGCACTATCCTCAGTATACTGGTCCCACTAGACCTTGTACTAAGTACTATCTCTATTACGCAGCTTAATGCTACGCCTGTCTAGGATTCAGATGGGCTCCACTAGCACCACCCCTGGATCCTGTACCTATAATGAACGCCAATCAAGAATATGAGATGCATCATGATGATATGGTTTTAACAAAGAAACATGGAAACATTATGGAGTCGAGCTAGAGCAAGTGGTAGCGCTAGTCTATATGCAACTGGATTAATAACTTCCAATACATCAAATGGTCCCACAAATCTCGGTGCCAACTTTGATGATTTCCCAAATGAGATAGAACTCTTATGAGGCTTAACCCTCAAAAAGACTTTATCTCCTGTAGCAAACTATTTGAAAGTCCTATTCCTATCAGCATAGTTCTTCTATCTATCGGTTGCTTCCTTCAACCTACCCTTGATCAACTTCATTTGCTCATCCATTTCCTTGAGCATATCTGGACCAATAATGATCTTGTCTTCCATCCTGTCCCAACTGATGGGTGTGCGAAATTTCCATCCATAAAGTTCCTCAAAAGGTGCCATACCCAAAGATGCATTAAATGAGTTATTGTAGGCAAAGTCAACCAATGGTAAATATTCCTCCCACTTGTATTGTCGATCCATGCAGTACATTCTTAGTAAGTCCTCCATAACCTGATTAACCCTTTCATTTTGGTCATCGATTTGTGGGTGATATACATCACTAAAATTCAATTTAGTTCCCAAAGCTGCATTCAGTGTAGTCCAGAACCTAGATGTCATTTTGGTATCCCTATCAAAAATAATGGTCTCTGGTACACCATGCAATCTGAATATCTCTTGCACAAATTTCCTCGCAAGAGTCAATGATCCATCTTTCAGATTTCCAGGTATGAAATGTGAAACCTTCATCAGCTTATCAACAACTACTAAGATGGTATCATGCCTATTCCTACTCAAAGGTAATCCTTGGATGAAATCCATACTGATTACTTGCCACTTATACTCAGGTATATCGTGGGGATACAAAAGTCTTGTTGGATGCACATGCTTAGCCTTGACTCGCTGGCATTCCAAACATCTGGCCACATACTCCATGACATCTTTCTTGAGCTTAGGCCAAAAATACAAAGCCTTCAACTCTGCTACCATCTTCGTAACTCCTGGATGCCCTGAATAAGGTGCATCATGAACTTCCTCAAGAATCAATTTCCTCAAATCTCCACCCTTAGGAATATACATTTGTCCCTAATATCTGACAATACCATCATACTCCATCACATATCCATCAAATCTATGATCTGAAGGATCCACCTCTAAGGCTTGCTTGACCCTTTCATAATGCTCATCTCCTGGAAGATACTGCAACACTTGTTGTCTCAAATTTGACCTTGTGGTCAACATAGTAGAGAGATGTCTTCTCCTGCTAAGAGCATCAACAACTCTGTTTTCCTTACCCTTGATATACTCAATACCAAAATCATACTCACTTAGGAACTCAAGCCACCTCCTTTCTCTCGCATTGAGGTTCAGATGTGTGAAGATGTACTTAAGTCCTAAATGATCTGTCTTAAGCTCAAATAGTTTCCCTAGGAGATAATGTCTCCACATCTGCAATGCATGAACAATAATTGTAAGCTCAAGATCATGTGGTGCATAATTCAACTCATACTGTTTCAGTTTCCTAGACTCATATGCAACCACTTTCCCTTCTTGCATTAGCACAACTCCTACACCTTCACCTGATGCATCCATAATCACAATGAAGTGCCCATTAGGATTTGGTATAGTCAACACTGGTGCCGATGTCAACTTTTGTTTAAGAATTTGAAATGCTTCCTCATACTTCTCAGTCCACTCATATTTATTTCTTTTCTTCTGAAGAGAAGTTATGGGTGCTGCAATCCTAGAAAACCCTTCCACATATTTCCTGTAGTATCCTACAAGTCCCATGAAACTACAAACTTCAGTAACACTCTTAGGTGTTGGCCAATCTACAATTGCCTCTATCTTCAAAGGATCAATTGAGATTCTCTCAGCAAATATAACATACTCCAAATAGTGAACCTTCTTCTAAAAGAAAGTACACTTCGAAAACTTACCAAAAAGCTTTCGATCTCTTAGTCATTGCAAGACTATTCTCAAGTGCTTCTCATGTTCCTCTTTTGTTTTAGAGTAAATCAAAATTTCATCAATGAATATAAGCACGAAATCATCTAAACAGTCTCTAAAGATACTATTCATAAGGTTCATGAATGTCGTTGGAGCATTCGCTAGGCCAAAAGGTACCACGGTGAACTCGTAGTGTCCATACTGAGTTCTGAAAGTTGTCTTCGAAATATCCTCATCTTTAATCCTCAATTGGTGGTAACTTGACCTAAGATCAATTTTAGAAAATACTGTGGCCCCCTTCATCTAATCAAACAACTCATCTATCCTAGGTAAAGGATCCTTGTTCTTAATGGTAACCTTGTTTAGCATCCTGTAATCAATACACAGTCTCAAGGTTCCATCTTTCTTCTTAACAAATATTACCGGTGCACCCCATGGAGATACACTCGGTCTAATAAATCCCTATTTCAGCAACTCCTGCAATTGAACCTTTAGTTCATACAACTTAGTAGTAGTCATTTTGTATGGATATTTGGATTGAGGCTCCGTTCCAGGTAAAAGTTCAATCAAGAAATCAAATTCTCTCTTCGGTGGTAACTCAGTAAGTTCTTCGAGAAAGATATCTAAGAACTCTTTGAGAACTGGATAGCCCTCTGGACTATGTTGGGCATTATCCATGTCACTCACCAATATAGCATAAATGGAACATCCTTTTTTATGTGCTTTCTTTAGCTGCATAGCTGAGATGTGTCTCAACTCTAGAGGCTCTCGAGATCCTAAAATCTCAACAAGATGTCCAAAATCATCCAAACAACTCACAACCTTATCCTCACAGTTCACTACGGATTTATGCTTAGTTAACCAATTGATCCCTAAGATCACATCATAAGAATACAACGGTGCTACATAAAGGTTAACTTGGGTTTGGAAATTAGGTAGCTCTAAATCGCTGCATGATAAGCATGAATCTACCCTCTTCTCTGCTCGATTTCCATACTAAACCATCCATGAATGTGAAATAAAACCAGGTCTAATAGGTAATTTAGCAACTACTTTAGGATAAATAAAGCATTTAGTAGCTCTTGTATCTATCAAAATAGAAATAGATTGACCAAAAAGCTTACCCGACATTTGAATAGGTGAAGCCTGAAAGTTTGCTTGATAGTTGTCAATCGCTGCATGTATCTGGTGTTGTGGTGCTCGTCGATCATTACCACCTCACTGACCTCCTGTACGCTAAGTGCAATTGGAGGCATAGTGATCTCCTCCACAATTATAGCATCCACCTCGTGGCCCTGGGTGACCACCTATCCTATTCCTGATATTGGAGAAGTTGGTGTTATTATTGTTCATTTTCTTGTTTACCACCATTTCTCCCTTCTCGTTTATCCTGGGTGTTTGTTCCTCTCTTCAAATTCTTGATCTGCTGATTATTATTATTACCCTTCTGATTATTGTTGTTATTGTTTTGGAACTTCCTATTTCCAAAACTAGATTTAGCATTCACACTCTTCTTGTAGTTAGCCACTTGTTGCAGCTTCTGTTCCTGTTTTGTGGCCTTCTCAAAGACCTCATCCATTGTCAATGGATTATGAATATCCACATCAACTGCAATATGTGGCCTCAATCCTAGGATGAATTTCCAAATATAGAACCTCTCATCCATCTGATACTATGGTACATACTTTAGGAGATTAGTGAACCTCTCCCAGTACTAAGTAACTGTCAAACCACCCTGTGTCAAATTTTGGAACTCAGTCATCTTCCTGTCAAAGAACAGTTGTGGAATCCACCTCTTCCTAAAAAGTTGCAAGAACACTTCCCATGTAGTCCCACCTGGTAGTAACTTCTTCTCAGTCTTCTCGTTATCCCACCAAGTAGCAGCTTCTCTAGTAAGCTGATATGCAGCCCAAGCTGCCTTGGTCTCATTGGACATATTCCTTAGCTCAAAGTACTTTTCCATCTCAATAACCCAAGCTTCAGCTCCATCACCTATAGTCTTACCATCAAACTTGGGCGGTGCAACCCTTTTCAAATCTTTAGCCAATTCCCCTTCAATCCTAGCTTGAGGATTTGGTACTTCAACCCTTGGATTCTCATTATTAGGTTGCTCCTCATTTTGGGGAATTTCAACTCGAGGGTTTTGTCCTTATTTGACACCTCAAACTTCATGTTCCAAATTATCCATTTTGGAACCCTGCTGATTCAAGAGACTGAGAATCTGATCCAACCTGTCATTCTCATTACTTGCAGCAACTCCTTTACCTCTTATACCCATTATGTATCAACAATTCCTACATCAAGGAATGTTTGTTTAGCGTAATGGACAAAGGACCCTAGTGTTCAAACCCGGCTCTGATACCAAATGTAAAGAGCAGAACTCTGTAAATCAAACATCAACAAAACTTTAAATAATTTCATTTATATTCAAAATAAATTTGACAATTCATTCATTTAGACATCATAAAAGACAATCGATTCCAAAACATAATGACTTAAAGTCGATAAGATAGATTCAATATATAATTCCAGTTTAAATAGATACATGTGTCATAATACACTTCAATGATAATCATACATAAGAAGTTGGAATATAAGTTACAATTTGAGACTTAGGCATTCAGTAAACTTAAGCTCCTTAATACATATTTCAAAAATAAATAAAACATAAAGAAGATGACATCCTTTGATCTTCAATCCAATAGCATATCTTCATAAAGAAGACGAGAACAAGGATCAGGCGCTTTTCCCACCCAACCTTGAAGCTTACGTTTCCTCAAATTTTTTAAAGCATTCAAAGAATACCCGACCCTGCACGAATTGCTTAGCAAAAAGCAATCTATGAGCAAGATGGAATCTAGTGCGTGCCTAGTATAACTAGTAAAACCACAAGCATTTTCATTTTTCTAAATCATTTAAGAAACAAGCAAGTTCGATACTAGGATATGGTAGAGATTTCAATAATTCCATCTATTTCAATGGTCCTTAAGTTACTTGGCCAAGTAAAATGTCATGCACGACAAATAAAGCAGTTTTGGAAAAGCAAAACTACACTCTCTAATAACCCATATTCGGCACCCGTCCCAGAAGGTAACTTTCCCAAAACATGACATGCACATTCATTTATCAAGCATGCATGGTTCTAAAAAGTCAAATACAATCTTTCAAAAACAATAAAACAAAAATCTTGTTTGAAGCGAAAACAATTTATAAGTTGTTCTTTTCATCATTATAATCCATAAATGTCATTAATTTAATATTTAAAATGAGTAAATTAAATAATCAAAAATAAAATAAGAAGGTGTATTTCCAGTATGTAATTAAGTACATATTTAAAAACAATCATAAAAGAGCACACGTTCTTTCGTTCTATTCACTTAATTAACTTGTTATGTTTTCTATAAAAAATATACTTTAATTTTAAATGATTTATTCTTTGTTTTCATACTTTCAGAAAATAAATTAATTAATTAATACTTTTCAAGAACAGTTTTAAAATAAATCGTTTCAGTTTCAGTTTTTGAATGTTTTGAGTTTCAATTGCAAAATTTACTGTTTTAAAACTTCTGTTTCGAAATCATATTAAAATTTAGGAGATATTCTATCAAATTGTTTTCATTTTGAATTCTTTTCAAATCCAATTTCAAATAAAGTTTTATGTCAAAACAAAAGTAAATAAAGTTTTCTGTTTAGGATCCTTTTTAAATCTAAATTTAAATGATGTTTTTCTATTTGAATCTCTTCCTAAATTTAATCAGCTATTTTTATTTCATGTTTTCAATCAAATTCTTCCTAAAGTTTTTTGTTTCCAAATTCAATGTTTTCTAGAAATAAAATCACAGTTTGACATTTAAGAATTCAAACAGAATTTCGAAGTAACAGAAATACTTTAAAATAGTTTTAAAAATCCACACAATAAATAACATTTCTTTCAATTTTAATCTATTCATGATTTGTTTAATTATTTCAAGATCCTACCTGTGAAATTCTGGAAATGGATGGTGAATTTTTCCTCTGTTCTTTCTTTGAATCCTATCCTCTGTTCTTTAATTGTTGTTTTGTTTGGTATGAAAATTCTTCTCCCACTATTGTTTCTTCCCTCTTCCTTTCTCCCTAGCGCCTCTTCCCTATCTCCTATCTTCTTTTATTTCCTACGCCCTTATCTTCTGTTAATACCAAGAAATTTGTTGGTTGCGTATGAAGAAGAGGGGAATGAATACCCTCCAATCTGGCTGCCTATTCACCAGTCTTCCTTCTCCCATACACGTGGGTGGATAGCCTTCTTGGATATGCCTTACTCACTGTTGTCTTCTCCTGGAATTTACATCCTCTTCCCTGGCCGCGTGTGATGAGTAGGTGAATGGGGAGCCCTTTGGTGTTGTGTGGGGAGTGAATGAATTCCCTGTGACTGCGTATGGTGGAGAATAAAGATTCTCCTCCCTAGCAGTGACTGCCTTGCTCCTTCCGATCACGTATAGAGGTAAGAGATCTCCAAAGTTCTCTTCCACATATTTTTCTACTCCTTCTGGCACATGGAAAGTTTTAAAAAAATCCCAAATCATATATGTTTTTAGCTTCCTTCCACCAAAAACGGATTTTCGCTCACTATTCAATTCAAAAATTTATTTTTGTCGATTTCCTTCTCATGCATAGATGATAACAAGAAAATGAGATCCCCAATTTGAGGTTGATCTCTAGTTCCATTCTCTAACTTCCAGTTTTAAAAAAAAAATCTGATTGCTTCTCATATTGATTGAAGATATCTTTTCAATCTATCAAACTGAAGTTTCTTTTGAATGCGAATTTCAATTTGACGTGAATTGTTTTTCCAATTTCTTTTCAATTAATTTCCAATAACTCAACTCAAGTTATTTGTTAATTTCTAATTTTAAATATTTTCCTCTTTCATAATTTTCAAATAAAACAAATAATTTTAAACACAACTTTTATTACATTTTACTTAAATTTCATAATAAAAGTCTATTTCGTTAAATTTCGAAATACAAACATCTTTGTTTCCAAACAATGATAAAATATAGACTTAAATAATTTAGTTATTTAAACAAAAATCTATTTTCCCACAAATTAATAAAATCGTCATTTAAAGCAACATGTATTTTTTCACATTTTTGGAGAAATCAATAAAACTAGATTGAAAAATTGCAACACAGTAATCACAAAATGCATTAAAATATAAACTAAGTGAGTGTGCGTGATTCCATCATACTCATAAATGTCTAACGGCTAAAATGACTCTACCTGATCGTTGTTCTCACCTTCAATCATGTTCACCTGTTCTTGCGTTCACTTGCACTCAAGTTTTCATCAACAATGACAAACCCCAAATTTAAATATAAATGCATTTCAATTTCAAATTAAATTTCACTTAAATTTCAATTTAACTTAGATTTAAATAATCAATTAACTTCAATTTAAATAACAATATCATAATTTCTAATTGCATTTAATTAATTAGTATTGTCTGTACGTGACACTCTACTTGCCCAATCTAGGTGTATATTTTTGTGGGGAGCTTTATGTTCTTGTATTGTACAACTCTTGTGAGTTTACATGCTAATAATTTGTCTATTAATTGCAACAAGTGTATGAGAGTTCTATGAAGGTAATATTGTAGCTTAAAACTTGTAAAACTATGAGATTGCAGATCTAATTAAGTGTTCTTTGTCACAATTCTTTGTGTATGATTAATCTATTTAGATCAATTTTACCAATTGTAGAAAGAGACGAAATATTGTAGAAGAATGAGACAAGAAGATAGAAGTGACACAACATATATGTGGATAAACCCTTTCAATAAAAAACTCCACCAAAATCAATGGTGCTTGTATTATTTAAAAAATAGTATCAACATAGTTGCTTTGACTTAAGAAAAGCTTTTTGTTACCTCTATCTCTATTGATCTCGATACCAAGGATATATTTGCAGCCCCTAGATCTTTCATCTCAAATGTGCTAAAGATTTGTGCTTTCAATTCTTTGATCATTACCTTGTTACCAATAAAAAACATGTTATCAACATACAAGATAATAATTAAAATTTGATCATCAATAACTTTTATGTAAACACAACGATCTTCCTCACTCCTAACATAACCAGATTTTAATGTAAAAGCATCAAACTTCTGGTACCACATTCTAAGTGACTGTTTCAATCCATATAATATCTCTTTAACATGCAAATCAATAATTATTTTCCTTTTACTAGTTGGCACGAAGTTAAGTTTAGACATGGGTCCTAAATTTGATTTTGATCATGAGGAAAGCTCTGAAATTCTATATGCTAGTGCAGTTGGTAGTTTGATGTATGCAATGGTTTGTACAAGACCAGATATAGCCCAAGCAATGGGAGTTCTAAGTAGGTTTATGTCTAACCCCGGTAAAACATTGGACTTATGTTAAGAGGGTGTTTAGGTATTTACGAGGTACTTTTGATTACTATCTGGTTTATCATGGTGCTAATGATATTGATATTATGCATAGATCATTGGACATACAGGGTTTTGTTGAATCGGATTGGGCAGGAAACTTGGACAGTCGAAGGTCGACAAGTGGCTGTCTTTACTTTGTTTGGAGCTACAATTAGTTGGATGAGTAAGAGGTAGCCCAAGGTTGCTTTGTCCACCATAGAAGAAGAGTAAATGGCTGCTACACATGCCTCTAAAGAGGCACTTTGGTTACATAGACTTGGGAAAGGTATTGGTTTTAATTGCAAGCAAATTAGACTTGAATGTGATAGTCAAGTGTTATTTGTTTAGTCAAAAATCCTATGTATCATGATCGTACTAAGCATGTTGTTGTTTAGTATCAATTTGTGTGAGAAATGGTTGAGAGTGGGAAGGTATTGATTGAGAAAGTTGACACTTTGATCAATGTTGGAGATTACCTTACTAAACCAATTCCTACATATAAGTTCTCTTGGTGCAGGAAGACCATTGGCCTTGAGTCCTGTACTTGATTTATAATAATGATTCCTTGTTTAGAATAATTACAATGTATAATGTCAAGTGGTAGAATTTTAGGAATAAGATGCCATTTAATTGCAATCATAAACATATTTCATGTATCTCCCAAGACCTTGGAAAGTGTTCCCCAACACTAGGATTAGAAAGAGATTAAATTTGAATGAAATGAACATGTAAATTGTCATTTGTGATTATTCCTAAATAATAGGAACATGTGGGGATGTCCAAGAAGAGCTCCTACAAGATAGGAGCACATGGGATGTCCACATGGAAGGTGGAACCCACCTTGCTTCAGTTAATTGTTTGGAGGATTGATAACACTTCAGTAATGCATATTTCATTCCGACAAATTAGGGATTGATATTTATATGAGTGGAGTGGCACTATTAGTTCAATATCAGTTCAGTTCAGTTCAATTCAGTTCAGTTATGGTTCACTTATCTTCAGTTGCATGTAGTTATTTTGAGTTGCATGACTAATGACTTCAGTTGCATGACAGATAATAGGTGGATACTTTTAGTTAAGTGGGGATGATCAATCATGCATAATGTTTGCATGAATTAGTAGAGAGATATGTTTCAATTAACTAAGATTGACTTGGGTCCACCTTGGGCGCCCAAGTTGGCATCTTTCAATTAACACATTTTACATGAGAAGATATTTGCAAGGCTCGGTCAAGTGGGCCTATTCTTGGGCACCAAATTTGAGGTGAAGTTTGCATGATATCTTCTTGACCAAATTTCAATTAAGTGTTCAATTTGGGGTGCCTAAATTGAGGAAGACTTTGGTTTGACTTCATATTACATTATGGAACTCTACTTGCCCAATCTAGATGTATATTTTTGCGAGGATCTTTATGCTCTTGTATTGTACAACTCTTGTGAATTTACAAGCTCATAATTTGTCTATTAATTGCAGAAAGTGTATGAGAGTTATATGAGAGTTTATTGCAGGTTGTGAAGAAGGATTGTTGAAGGCAAGGAAACATATCAATCAAGGATTGATACAATATTATTGTAATCTTGTTCTAAGGTTAAATAATACAAGCACTATTGATTCTAGTGGAGTTTTTTCCTGAAAGGGTTTCTCCATGTATATGTTGTGTCACTTCTATCTTCTTGTCTCATTCATCTACAATATTTTGTCTCTTTCTACAATTGGTAAAATTGATCTAAACAGATTAATCATATACAAAGAATTATGACAAAAAACACTTAATTAGATCTACAGTCTCATAGTCTTACAATTTTTAAGCTACAATATTACCTTCATTTGCAACAATTTTGATCTACTAATACTTATTTTATATTGCATCTACCTATTTTATTTCTATGGTGCTATTGCATAGCTCTAAAAAATCTAGTTCAAATTTTGTCTTTCATTAGCATCACATTTGTCCAATAATTCTTTCCCATCTTAAAATTTATTCATGCAAATAATTTGGCTACAACCTACCCAAAATAGCAACAGGCAAATTGTCATAGTCAAATAGAAACCAATTTTGTGAAATAGACTGCTTATGTTCCATTTCATGTTCTCCTAGCTTGCCATGTCTTCAGAAGTTTGTGAAGACAATGACTGTCAACTTTGTTGCATGTGTTCAATACTCAACAAGTTATATAATTAATAGACATTTAATTCTACAACATCATAATGTGTCTCGTGTGATGTATGATTTTTTGGTTATGGACTGGTGAATGGAAACTATTTGATTGCTTTAGTTGCATGGACATGAGTTAAATGTTTCGTTACTGCTAATTAATTTATAGTTCTTTTTGTGTTAACTCTACTTTTCATGTTTATGGATCATGTTGAGTCTCTAATATATTTCGAGTAAGCTTTTTGAAATTATTTGTGTGTAAATTCTTGTTACTAAAGCAAAAATGGATAATAAGAAACATTTATTTAGATGATTTATGTTGGGATTTTGGAGCCAAAAATGTTGGTGTAAAATATTTTTGTCAAGTTTTTTGATTGCCTATTCTATAAAAATTTTCCAACACAATCCTAGTTTGAATAATAGCACTGCAATGACAAGCCTTTTAAAATATAGTGTATATCTCATAGAGGTGCATTACTGTTTGGTAAGATACATTTGATAAAGAACAAACTTGTGGCAGTAGAGGTGTAGGTCACTGAGCAAGGGGATGTGAGACTATGATTACTTATCTATATATTTCATTGGCATTTGTAGATCTAGTGCCACTACCATCAGATCAATAGTCAACTAGGTTGGCAATGTAACAAGTGCATTGACATGAATTGAAGTTGTCCCTATTTTAAACAAACAAAACAACTCTAAATTGGGTGAGTATAAATGTTGCCTCATACTACATATTGATTTTCTAGGACTCTTCAATAAACCTATGTATTTATTTTATGTGGATATATGAAGCATGCCAACAAAGTAATTACAAAAATATTTCCAAGTTTTATATATCATCCTATAAATGTTGATATGAGTGGAATTCTAACAAGCATTATAGATGAAAATCTTCAGATAGCATACATGCTCCTTGTCATTGTCACACCCATGGTGGGCTATGAACCATCTAACAATTTAGGTTGTAGAAATTGTTCAAGACATTTAGCAATCTTGGTCAAAGTTGGCCTATGTAATTATCTTCTGTTTAAGTACTTGGATTTTCAAAAGCACCGAATCAATTTGTTTGTTCTAAAATATTAACTTAAATTAAATTATCATTTTTGTATGCCCCCTTCCTTTTGCAATTTGACCATGGTCATTCATAGTTCATACATTATATTCAAGCTTAATTTCAAATGTTATTCAAGCTTAATTTTAAATGTTGCTATCATGAAATTCATAGTACTAGAGTAAAAATAGATCTAATGGAATTTAGAGAAATTAGATTCTTGAGCTTGAAACAAGATTTTTGCACCCTTTCACACGAATATATTACTTGCATGGCAAGAATGGTCACTAATTTTTTATCTTCTTTCTCCTCTAAATCAAAATGCATCACACTCTTCGGCAGGAACTCGATGCTTGTGTCACTTGTTTTATTAATGTAGAGCTATATTGAGTTAGCTAGAAGACATATTTTTATTTAGGGAAGACTTTTTCCCTTCTTTTTATTAGTCCCTACCTATGTATATACATAGACTAATGTTTTCATCGCTAAGACAAGGGAATTAATGGTGCCTTGGTAAGCGTGTAGCAGGAAAATAATGTCTTATACAACAAAATTTGTTTTTTCAATCTTTTAATTGGTTAAAAGTTTGGGGTTCTTTTTGGCTTGTGATTGGACAGTGAGCATTTTCCTAGGGTTTTCATTTCCCTGTAAAATCTTTTGAAAAGACTATTCAATAGGAAGGAAGGCGAGGAAAATATTAAACAAGTTTATAAAGTTCTACCATTGTTGATAATGTGTAGGCATGTGTTCTGCATGATGACTTTTATGGTGATTATCCGTTGAAACAGGTTCTGCACATCTATCAATATTTCCTATGCTTGAGAAGTTGTCCCAATTTTTGGAAAGCCATAAGCAATTACCTCCGTACTATCAGTAGAGCCAAGTAAGAAGGAAGGGCATCTCAGGTCTGTTGTGATTTTTATCATTTTTGTTTTCCATTGAACTTAGTTGTCTACTATTCAAATAAAGTATATGTTTTGGAAGTGTGTTTTGAATTTTGAGTGTGAATTTCTATGCTTTGGTTTAGTTTAGGTTAGTTATATTTTTTTTCTCTCCCCCAATGACATGCAATAGTATGTGGGTGGTGTGATTTTTTTGGATTCACCCATACGTTTTGTTTGATTACACTTGTAGCTTTGATTTTTGGTGAATATCTAATTTGGTATTTAGCTTTACCGACACATTTTGTTTTTGATAAGATAAGAAAAATTTACAGGGCATCATACCCTTTACACGAAGAGCTTGAAGGGCCAAAAAGAGACAAACAAAAAAGTAGAACCAACAGAAGCACCACATAAACACCACAGACAAACAACCCACTTGGCACCAAATACTAGGGGCAAATAACACCTAGAACAACCAGAAGTCCTAAGTCAAAGAAATAGGAACATCAAAGGCCTTTAGTCAATAAACTAACACCCAAAACACAGGACCAAGGGCCCAAAGAACCTCCTGGATCAACGAGACCACTAACCACCTGTAGCAGCTGAACTGCAGCAGACCTCCTACTCAAATAAGGAAAACACGAGACCAAAAAAAACCAACCCATTCTTTTACCCCAAAATAGAAAGCTCAAACTACTGTTAGAACCAACCAGTCCACTAACCACCTGCAGTAAACGAGCCACAATAGAACTTCCAGAAACACAAGTTGAAGCATAAAAACAAACAGTAAATTACACCAGCCAACCAGAGACCAACCCTGAAACCACCTCTAATAGACGGGGCTCCCCTCTATAGGAGAGGAATAACTGGGAACCAACACTACCGAAGAAACCTCCCTCTAGAGCAAGCACACATCACCTCAATAGGGACCTACCAAGGATAGAAACTCTTCCCACCATCTCTACAACCACCAAATACACCTCAATAGGAGATGGCACCACCATATTCACCTCTATAGAATACAACAAAAGCAGAGCATGGTAGCAAGAAGGAACTTCAGCAACATAGGCAACCACCTCTTCCCAAGGCATCTAGCTCGAAGGAGCAAAAAGAAGGATAGCAACAACTTCTCAGTCAACCACATACTGAGTCCACAACACCAAAATACCAATAACTCTTTCCTCAGAAAAAGCACCATCCACCTTAAAGGGCTACCAATAGACCAAGGGAATCCCCATAAACAACAAAACAAAGCCACTCCCAGCTGCACCATGATAGCAGACAACATAGGAAAACAACATCTTAGCAAGGTAGAGTCCCCTCCCCCAATCAAACACAAACACCAAACCCACCATTTTCACCAGCCAGGAAGCCTTCCAAAAGCACAAAACCTTCCACAACAAAATAGGGTAGGGACGAGAAAAATTTCCCACTAAGCACCACTGTTGAAGGAGGCCAAACACTTGCAGCATTACCAAACCATGGAACCATCTCCCCCAAGGAGTAATAGTAACAAATCTGACAGGATCCTCCACAACCCACACTTCAGGCAACCACCAACCCCAAACAACCAAGGCCAAAGTATAAGCTCGTTTAGAAACTCCACTACAAGCAAAAAGCTCTGAGGAAATCTCAAAGCATGATCTCAAAACCACCAACCAGACTGTGGCACTCAAGGGAGCAAAAAGTAACAACTCTAGAACCCCCAAGAAGCAGAGAAGCTCACAAAGCTTAATAAAAAACTAGGGTATATCTGTAATACTCAACACAATGAAACCAACAACCATAAAATATGGAAGGAGGAAGCAAGGTGCAATAACAAGGCTCCTGCAAAGGAAAGCATCACACACGTCCCCAACAGAGCAAAAGTGAAGCCAAGGCAAGAACCCACCATCACTACAAACCCACGAAGGCTTGAGAAGGAGCAGATCAACCCCTAACCACACAATAAGGAGGGAAACAGGGGAAACGACATCACCACTCAGCATAGATTCCTCCAAACGCACCAGTCCAGGAAGCCAAGACCCACGAAGAGGAACACACTCAACTTCTAGTAGCAAACAACACACCAAGATACCCCTAACAATATCTTGGCAGGGCTCTCGAGGACCAGGCATCTCGAACAACCACAAAACCAAGGCATAAGGCCAAACCAACATGTCCATCCATCGCCAACGGACCAAACATAGTCGATCATCCTCATCTTCGTCTCCAGAGTTAGTGCCCTCTTCCTTTGCAACACTAGAGGAATTCAAAATCCCAAACCCATGCCATTTCCCGCTCATAGCCATTGCAGATGGCGTCATCATTCTATAAATAAATTGGGGAGGTTGTCAAAGAATTGGAGTCAAATTCTCATATGCCATATCTTAGAAAGAATGGCTTTTTTTACCCACACATTTTGTTTAATTATGCTTGTAGCTATGAATTTTGGTGAATATCTAATTTGATGTATTCGAGAAAGTGGTAGGTTACCTTACTGTAATTAAGATATATATGGATTACCACAGGTATTCACAATTTCAGTCACCTATATATATCTTGTATGCTCAACGGATCTACTAGATATTGTCCTAGGATTTTTAACTTGGTCGAGGGTTTTTTATGGAACCTAAATTACGTTTTTCCTTTTCACCTTCTTGGTTATTTCAATTCAATTCTAGAGATAGTTGCCCATTAGTTACTTCTAAGTCATTTTTCCTTTTTGCCTTCTTGGTTATTTCAATTCAATTATAGAGATAATTGCCCATAATTTACTTCTGAGTCACTCACGAGAGAGAGTTAATTTACCATGAGAACATATGCCTCATACATTTCTTGTTGAGGTAGTTGTAATGTGTTGCTATTATCTTTTTCTATAATTCTATGGTGATTATTTAATTTTGGATATTTGAGAACCACACAATAATCACATTTGCATATTAAAAGAAGAGACTTGCAGTTAATCTGGAGGCCGATATATAGCTTTATTTTTAGAATATAAGATCTGTTCAATATCATCTAGAGTGAATTCTTGACTGGAACTTTAGACGGGATAGGCCAAAAATCCCAAGTGGAGCATTTCTTTGTACCTTATAAAAATTATTAAAATTGTGTACCCTGTAGGATCTAACTGCACGACCAATCTTATGTGAAAATTGAGTTTCTCAACATGACCAATAAGGTCAATCATGCAACCATAGTGCTCAACTCTTTTTGTTATACAATGCTCCTTGCTCATCGAATGGAAGAATTTCCAAACTTCATCTACAAGACCTACATGACAACACACAAATAAAACAACAAGGAAAGTAACATGATCATTTTCATGCCAGTCTGTTGCATTTTCCTAGAAATTTGGATGGATTCCCTTCCAAGATCATGTTTGCCATATCCTATAATAATTGAGGTCCATGAGACAACACTTCTTTCAAGCATTTCCTCAAAAACTTGACAAGCATCCTCAATGCTCCTAGACTTCACATACATATTAATGAGAGAATTTTCAAAAGCAACATCCAATTCAAGTCCAATTTTGACTATGTGAGAATAAATTTATTTACCCAAATCAAGGTCTACTATGCTTGCACATGCTTGCAAAAGACTCACAATGGTGAACAAATATGATTTCATGCCTGTTATTGCATTTGATTGAAGATTTCTAAAGCTTCCTCTCCTAGATCACTCTAAGCATATGTTGTTATCATTGTATTCCCTAAAACCATGTTCTAATTAGATATTTCATTAAAAATAACGAGTGCATCCTCTAAGCTACTACATTTGCCATACATGTCAATAAGGGCACATCCCATAACCTCTAGAGATTCTAATCCATTCTTAATCATTGAAGCATGGAACTTCTCTCCTCCTTTTTGTTTGCTAAGCCTGCACATGCCTTGAGAAGGCTCATGAATGTGATCTCATCCACCTTCATATTTGTCTCTTTCATCTAACAAAAAAATTCAAAGCTTCATTCTCATGACCTTGCTATGCATATCCAACAATCAAATCATTTCATGATAACTCAATTTTTTTATGGCACATCATTGAACACTTGGTGTGCATCTTGACACTATCACATTTACAATTTACATATCACTCAACACTTTACCCAAAACCACATTTACAAGTAACCCACTCTTAACTAGCCATCCATGAATTTTCTTGCCTTGTTCAAGGCCTCGAGGTTCAAGCATGCTATAAGAACACCACCAAACATGAAATGGTTCGGCTTCACATCTATGCACAAAATTTGTTTGCAAAGCTCAAGGCACTCATTTCCACATTTATTTTGAGCATGACCTACAATAATACTCATCCACAATACCACATCCCATTGAGACATTTTTTCAAACACATTGTGTGCATCTTCTTCACTACCACATTTCACATACATATCAACAAGTACACTACCTATAACTACATTGGTTCATGTCCTGACTTTATCATGCACCGATGTACCTGTTTTCCTTGCTACATAAAGCATAATCCAACGCATCCCTTGAGAATTCTAGAGAAACTATATTCATCTTGCCTCATCCCTTCCCACCTCATCTCATTGAAAAAAGACAACGCCTCATGATTGCTTGATAGCACAGATGGTTTGCAATCAATTAATGCCACACCAACCATAAAATCCATCTAATTGATGTGTTTTACTTTGGTTTATGGGTTCTATTGCATGTTACCATTTCAATTTTGAAGTTCTATTTCTAATGTGGGATGCTCTTCCTTTATCTAATTTATGTTTGGCCACCATTTGTAGTTCTGATAGGGCTTGTTGGACCTTTAATTCACATAAACCAATTCCCCATATCTATTTTATGAATCATGTTGGAATAAATGGTGCATAACTAACATGATCAAATAGTGAATGAGGTTAATGTTCTCGTATTGACCTTCAAAGCACAATATATATAGTTTTGTGTTGCAATGTTGTTGCCATGAGTTCTCACTTGTTTCTAGATCTACATTTTTCAATTAAAATAATTGAACTATTTTTTTTATCACAAGTTTTTCATGAAACTTAAGTTGTCTTTTCCAAAATCTCATTAAACTGACCTTGGTGTAGCTTTATTCAAAGAATATACATGATTACATCGCACCTCCTTAGTTTACAACATATCTTCTCATAATACTATTATAAATGATACAAACTAGTTGAAAAATCCAATTATAATTGAATTTTGGATGTACCAAGCCATTGGTCTATAATGTATAGATATTGGTTCTATGATGGGAATTAGGCAGATTAAAAATTCAAACCATATTCTTCCATTAGCAACACTGTTGAGATCTCTAGCATAATTCCCTTCGGAGAAAAGTTTGGTATTTCAAACATTCAATTGCGAACACTTCAATAAATTGTATTTCTGAAACCTTCATCTTGTATAATGTATATAATCAAAATCAATGTAATTCACATGACCCTGTAGAAAAAATAATATAGTTGAAACACTATCAGTACTAATTGAAAACAAAATATAAATGCAAAATAATGATGTCTAGTTTTTCTAATGCAACATAAAATTTGTAATAGACTTGACAAACTTTTTGTAATTCGACAATTTCTAGATATAAAAATACTTGATATGGAAATATATTTCAAAACTACTTACAAAATATATATATATATATAGTATAGATAAAATTAAAAATAAAAATCCCAACATGGAAAATTAGGGATAACAATAAAAAAGAAATTGCTTCTCCGCAAAAATTGATTTCAAGGTTATTTAGTCCATTGAATATATTCAATTTGACTAGCCAAATGTGTGGAAATATATTAGCAAAGATATACCAATTGTCCCATTATGTGCTCTATGCTCTCTAGCATTGAAATGTAGTAAGTGAAAAACATACAAAAATTATACCCCAAAGGCCCCGAATAATATGACTTGCAAGAACATGTATCTCAGCATCTTCCAGAAGTTGTTCAACTTTTGAGTCATTGACTTCTTCACCTAAGTGGCACTAAAATAAATAGTTAGCAACTTTGTATAATGAAAGCCAGTGTATCCTCCCTATTAGATTTATCATGCATTAGCTAATAATTAATTAATCTTTAATTGATTATTAGTCTAATTTATTCTTATGCACTTAAGCTAAACTTAGGAGTGCTTTTATGCTTTATTAATTGAGTTAATATAAGATCATTATGTCTCATCTCATGAGATGTTGACATTTGTCATGATCTGATCCCTTTCTCATTTAGGGGTTTTCTCTTATAAGCACTCAACCCTCATTGTAAATATCTCTCTGAGATTATCTAGAGCTTTCATATCTTCTTGAATCTCTCTTGATTCTGTATTTTTTTCTTGTTGAGGAATATTGCATATATTATTTGTAGATCTCTTGCGTGGAAGGTGTATTTGTTTGTTCTTTGATCCTATGTCTCATGGTTTTGTGCTTGTTTCACAATTCTAACATGGTATCAGAGCATGGATTCAACGAACCCCTTCTCGATTTATGATATTTTCTTTCTTCAACGAGCATTGCAGGCTTCAGATCTAAATCCCCTTTGTCTTTTTCTTTCAAATTTTGGAGGTGGGAATTTTTGGGTGCATTTTAGTGCAAAAAGGACCTCACCATTGGATTCAAAGTTGTTGAGAAAGTCGAATTTACCTTTTGTTTTGCCTAATTTGGATTCCTGATGCCAGATCTACGAAGGTTTGAAGTGGTCGCTTTATTTCCAGATCCAGAAGGTAGCTGCAATTTTGGTGCATTTTGGCGTGAAACGAACGTCACCATCATGCTCAAAAGGCCCAAAAACCTTAAGAATGCCCATCAAATCGTCAAATTTGGTGAAGTTGGTCTATGAGGCAAATTTTTTTGTACATGGGTCCATACAATCCCTATATAGACTCTTGTGCACGTAGATCGAAAAAATTCACAATTAAATATTGCAAGTCGGCTTATTTTTTTCTAAATTTCTTTTTTGAAATTAAAATAAAAAATAAAAGACAAAGCTTTTAAAAGAAGCTTGGGTGGATTTTTTTTTAAATGGTAGGCAAATTTCTCATTTTGGGGGCAAATTTTTTATTGGTGGGCATGTTTTTAAGAGGTACCCGTAGGGTACTTACTTGCGCAAGCCCCTGCGGGCCCATACCACCAACGACGGCTTAAGTCCACTGACTAACAACTTAAGGCTACCCGTGATGGCCTTAAAACTACCGATCAACGACCCAACCTCCCATACTCTAGATTTTCGACCACTGAAATTTCTTCCAGGCGATAGTAAAAAATTTGTCGGTAGCTCTCCAATTTTTACGACACTATTTTTTTTCCCAATGATTGTGTAATTTCCCAGCAAAGTTGGCTTTTACTAGCAACAACATTTTTCTCGGCAAAAGCCATATTTTTTCAGCAAGCAGAACTTTACTAGGCATCGAAAAAAAATTCAAGCAATTTCCTTGGGGCTTTTTTTTGCCAGCACAAAGAATATTCTGCTGACGTTAGCAGTACAGACGCTAATAGGGCCCCAAGTCCCCTTCTTTGGCCTCCAAGGAGAAATTTTTTTCTTTTGGCCATAACAAGGGCATACGATATCATTTT
Source organism: Sequoiadendron giganteum (assembly GCA_007115665.2). Taxonomy (NCBI): domain Eukaryota; kingdom Viridiplantae; phylum Streptophyta; class Pinopsida; order Cupressales; family Cupressaceae; genus Sequoiadendron; species Sequoiadendron giganteum. The sequence continues at coordinate 317,365,416 of CM021106.1, forward strand.
TCAACAAACAAGATATCATCGAAAAGTTGATTTGGTCAACTTTCCAATGGTGTGGGTCTCATTGCTTTATTTTGTTTTTGGTGCATTTTACATCCTATTGAAGTTAGAGGAGCTATTTTCAGTCTTGAGCTCGTAACTTTGACCAATTTCTTTGTTTTTCATGATTTCAGCGACATTAGAACCATATTTCAGAGCTCTTTAGTTCCATCCATGCAATTTTTCTAGATTATTCTTCAAGTACATTTTATTCATATTTTTGTGTTTTCACATTTTGGTAAATTACTTGGACGTTTTAGCTCTAGGAAACTTTTCGTTTGCATGGGTTGACTCATTTTTGGTTGTTCTATATGTATTTCTAGTGTCCTATCCTATTTGGGTATTGTTGACATCTTTTTCATGCACTTTTTCTTTTATAGACGCACTGAGATAAAGTGTCAATCTAGTGTATATCTTTTGGGGTTTTTTTCAACCTCCTACAATGATTTAATAACTAAGCCTTTATAGTCATGATTCAGAGATTGGACATCTAACCTAAATAGCCATTTTAACCATCATGAAGCTGCATTTAAATTGTCAACCCAAGGACATGAACTTGAAATGGGTCAGCACAGTATGTGCACTAGGAACTCAAAGTAGTCATCTTCATTCTACAACTAAGAAAGATTCAATACTGAAAGTAAATTGCATGGAAAGGAACAAAGTAAATGTTGAAAATCACTCAACAATTAAACTAAGTTGAACATGCATGATAGGAATGAAAATCTGAGCAACAAACAGGAAATTACTCTATCCGCTTTGGTTGCAGGAACGGTCACAGAATGAAATTCTAGTGGTTGCAGGAACAGTCAGTGCCAGATTCTTAACTAAGCACTAAACAAAAACTAATAACTAATCTAGCTAAACTAAAGGATAGATTGCTCACCAAGTGGCCCCCCTTGGATGAGTATCCTCTAAAACTAATATAAACTCAAATGCTCAACTCAAAATTTTATCTTATTCATTGGGAAATGCAAGTACAAAAGAGTAGCTTGTCTGGAAATGCTAGTATATTATCTGATCGTACAACATCAATAACTCGACAACCCCCACAGAAGGAGGATCTGAACCTTATTTATACTATCAACTAAAGAAGGCAGTCAACTCCCACTAACTAAGAGGACGCCATTTAGGTAAAATAGAGAAAATAATAGAAGGGTGGTTACACATGCAGGGAATCCGGTTAGACATGCATGTCCAAACACAAACTCAAGACTGTAGTGACGCCCGTATCTGCTCAACATCATGAAAGACCAATACAAGGCGGTTACATGCAGCTGACATGGGGAATATCCTGTCATCGTCCTTCAATTGACCCTTGAACGATTCCTCTACATGACCAACTGGTGGTTGCATTTCTCAATTTAGTATCCTCAAGTATGTTTGTATGGCAATGTTAGTATGCATAATAATTGCACATCTATAACCACCTTAAAGAGCATTCATTAACCACATGCAAAATTAATATAAATAGTCCACATAATAGGCTAATGTCATTAAAACTGACAGAAATAAAATTAAACCCAATGTCTATGGTTTGAGGGAAACACTATAAAAATATCAACATTTAATATCAAAGTTCATGCCAACTTTAGCAAATAAACTATAGATTCTACCCAAAATTGGACCAAAAACTAGGCTCATCACTCCCCGCAACCTAACGTTTTGTTGGTTCTCCAGTAGAGGAACAGTTGTTTTTTCTGTTTGGTCAAAGCTCTAAAATTTGCAACTGATAATTGTCCAATATCAATGTCTGTTGAGCGCGAGTCAGGGTCCCAGTAGAATCCTCCCAATCTGTCAAGTCTTCTCCATCTTTGATTTTTTTCATCAATATCATAGCGGTAAAATCTGAAGTTTGGCACAGGCTACATGAGGATAGGTGGTTGAAAAGTCAAGGGAAGTCACTGTCGTCCCTTTGTTTTCCCAAGCTGAATGTAACTTTCAATCCTTTTGATTGTTGTAGCATAGTTTTGGATTGAATGAGGTTCAGCTTGTTTCATCTCATCAGTTAAAGTGTTCCATCTCTGTGATAGATATCCTATCATGGTGTCCTCTTTTTCTATCATCTTTACCTCATATTCATTGTAAAATGCCTCAATCTAAGGCATAATTCTATCACCATAACTAGGCTTGAAAATAATTATGTGCCATTCTCTGTAAATATCCTTGGGGTTTTTTGATTTAGCTCTAATGGCCAAGGGGATATTGGATTCCCTCTTCCCATGAGCATTATATTGCTCTCCCCAGCTAATCTCATTTTGCACCCAAGACATGAACACTCTTAATTGAATATCTCCAACATACAACAACGGGTTCTAGTCTTGATCTTGAGTTACAACAAAATTATGTAAATAAAATTCACATAACAAATTCTTCATTTCAAGGGAGGCAATCTTATAAGCATTGAAAAATTCAATGGGAGTCTCGATAAAGGGATTCAATACTGAGATATTTCTTGAAAACTTAAAAGAGAGATATTTTTCCTTCAGGTGTAGAGCATAAACCCTTGGAGGGGTTCTACATTCTAAAATTTGTGGTACTAGGGTTGCAATGTTGTCCACCCTCTCCTTTAAAGAGGAAATCTCCTCATTCTTTTCTTTAATAATTTCATCCCTCTTTTGAATTTCCTTTTTTAATCTTTACTTTTCCTTTTTCCATTCTTCTTCCCTCCTTTGTATTTCTCCCCATAAATTCAAAATTGTTGTATGTACTGAAAAATTAGGAGGGTTATGAATTCCTACCAAGGTTTTTGTCGATGGTTGCTCCCCATATAGTACCATTTGCATAGATTCAGGCTGTCCAACTGGCTCAGGTTGCGGAGGTATAATTTCTTCTCCCACTTCTTGCTACAGGGCCTCTTGTTCTTGTTCTTATAGTTGTTGTAGGAACTCCTTATCTAATTCTTGGTCTTACTGTAGGAACTCCTGGTTTTCTTGATGCTCTTGAATTTCAACTTCCTCTACAAGGGCAACAAGATCCACTAGGGCCACTTTTGCTGCCTCTTCGAATATATTCTTTTCTTTGACATTTTCCTACCTTAATGGGGTTTTTGTGCTCTTATGTGATGTCCCTCCATGCTTAGGGTTTTCTCGCGAAGGCATATCAATAGTTGGTTTTGATTTCTTAAGAGAACTCTCACATTTTCCTTTGGTTGTAGGATGAATAGTGTCAACCATTCTCTTCTTAGGACTTGACACCTCTTTTTCCACAGGCTATGTTTTGGATTTTCCTTTTCCTGCCTCTGCCTCATTCTTTTGTGCCCTAGTTCTCATTAGGGTTTCGAGTGGAACATCATCATCATCAGAATCGGATAAAGAACTTTCTTTTTCAGAGTGCTTTGTTTCAGAGGAACTAATGTCTATGGTCCCTTCTACTGCAGGAGGATTCATACTAGAGCCAACACCAGAGGTTGAAGCACCAGGGGCGGCTTCAGCCATGTTTAATATTTTGCTAGACCTATGAGGTTGAGGTAAAGCCCTAGATTGCAGCTACTCAGGTCTAAATTGATCAACATTTATGAATTCCTCCTAGGTTATTTTAGGTGCTACATCATGTAGAGATTTTTCAACCAACAATTTAATCAGAAAATGGTGGGAAACATAATTGTCCCTACCTTTTGAGTTTTAGCCACCATGATGGAGAGAAGGTTGTATAAGATGTTGGGCACATTCATCTTCCTCCCGTGCCTCATGTGACTCAAAAGTTTGAAATGTACTAAATGTAGGTTTGATAATCAACCTTCACAAGTGATGTACCTGATAATGTAGATAGCTGCCTGCTTCCATGGCTTGGGCAGAGAGGTTCTTTTGGCACCCTATTTTTCTATACTGATTGGAGGGTCACCATGTATTGTGAATATGGCCCTAGTTGATATGGCATCTCTAGAAAGAGGGTAATACTCGCCGTCAGCAGGTAACCCTATAACTTCTACAATTCTTTCCTCAGTTGCCACAACCTCCAACCCTTTTACTGTGGATTTTCCTTCAGAAAATGTCTGGGAAAACTCTAGTGCAATGCCTTCATCAGAATCATCTAGCTTTAGGAAGTAGTCCAACCAGCCACAGTTTCTAAATTCAGCCAGGCTCTGTGCATCTTGCAATAAGGGCATCATGAACTGAGGGCTCATTTTGAATTAGTCTACCTCCCATTGTTTGCAATCAACTATCACTCTACAAAATTCCCTTCTTGTAATTCTTGTTTGAAAACAAATTCCTTTTTGCAACACTTGCTAGCTGAATTGTCTTGCACCAATGTTGACTGAATTTCCCTTCTCTCTTTTTTTTTACCACTTGCAATTCAAGATTATGATGGGGTCAATAATGGAAAATGAGGGGTAATAAAATGGAGTTATGATGAAAATAAATGGCAGCGGTAATTTAGTGTCACATCACATATGCGAGCCGTCCTTCACTTTAAATTTCAAATCAGTTCAACTAGATTTGTCGACGTAGACAAGCATGTATTGACATGTGGGCAATGTACCTGCATCTTTCCTTCCCCCCCCAACCTAAATTTGGACATGTGTCCACACATGCGAGATGGGAGTAGTGATTTGATAGGGAGTTATGAAAATTATGTGAATGTCTATACTAACATAAATCGATTAAATGAATGCACTAAAAAGATAATTAAGAGAGCAATTACTGCACACATATTTAAATGTGTAGAGGATACATTGCAAAGATCATGGAGAAAGTACCGTTCACCTTTTTAGGAAATAAATTAAGCAATTAATGATGATGAAGTGGAATGATGTGAGGTGGATTGAAGTGATGGAAGAGAGAGAAAGGTGGTGACTGATGGGCGGATGGGTGAAGAAATGGACTTCTACAAAAGTAGAAGTATTTATTATGAAAAGTACGTACCTTAATTAGCAAGAAGGAGGGACATTAGGTCCACTTCCTTCGGCTACAGGAAGCTCAGGTGTTGCATACTTTATGAATTATTGTAGGAATTCTTCTTTGGAAGCTGGCTTGTGATACAATATGAGACGATGATCATTACTAGTAACTTGAATTTGACAGGGTCAATGGTGGCGAGTTGAACAACTTCATATGGTCCTAGCCACCTTATCTGCAATTTTCTTGCATTGTCTTGATATCGTGAGTCATAAAGCAATGCCCAGTCATTTGGCTAAAATTTCTTCTCTTTGATAAATTTGTCATGCCACTTGATTCTTTGATTTTGCACGACCTCAGTGTGGTGCAAGGTTGTCTTCCTCATCTTATCTAAAGCATTCAGCTGCATGATTCTTTCTTTTTGTGCCTCATAAATATCCATCCCTAATTCTACTACAGTTCTAAGAGTCTTGTGCTCGAATTCAATGGGCATTATAGTTGTCTTCCCATATAGTAGCTCAAATGGAGTGAAACCTGTAGTTGTTTTCCAGGTGGTTCTATAGGCCCAAACTATTTCTGATAATCTATTTGCTCAATCCTTTATGTGAATAGCCACTATTTTGGTTAGAATGCTTTCAATTTCTTTGTTGGTCACCTCAACTTGTCCATTGGCCTGAGGGTGATAAGGAGTAGACTTTTTGTGCCTTATGTTATATTCATTGACTAGTGTTGTAACAAGTGTTGAGGTAAACTGAGCTCCTTGATTAGTTACTATTTCTCTTGGGACTCCATATCATGTGAAATTTTCTTTATGAAGAAATTTTGCAACCTTGTTATATCTTGCATGCTTCATGGCCTTGACTTCTACCCACTTAGTTACATAATTAGTGTATACCAAGATATAAGACTTACCATTTGATGGGGGATCAATGGGTCCCACAAAATCCAATCCCCACTTGTCAAAGGGAGTGAATACTACTTGGGGATAGAGTGGCATCTCATCTGATTTGGTTGGTCAACCCATTCTTTGGTACCTATCACATTTCCTTTTATATCTTCCTGCATCCTTGGGGAGTCTAGGCCAATAGTATCTTGTGTTCAAATATTTCATTGTTGTTCTCTTAGCTGCAAAATGTCCTCCACAGGGTTCATTGTGGCATGCATGCAGAATATCAAAATTTTCATCTTCTCTCACACATCTCATGACCTAGTCAGGTCCAGTATAAAACAAGCATCCAACAATCCATGAAAAAGGAAAATATTTTTCAATGAGCTCCCTTCTCTCTTTTAGAGAGAAGTGAGGAGGAAATCTCTCTGTCACTAGGTAATTAGCTATGTCAGCATACCAGGGTGTGTGCACACTAATGGAAAATAGATGCTCATCAGGAAATGAGTCATCTATGGCTTGATTGTCTTCTGATGTGGTCAGTCTTGAAAGAAAATCTGCAACAATATTGGCCTTCCCTGGTTTGTTTACAATGGTTATGTCAAACTCATGCATCAACAACAACCATCTGGCTAACCTTCCTGAGATCAGGGGTTTATTCATGAGATATCTAATGGCTGCATGATTGATGTGCACAAAGATCTAGTAGCCTGTTATGTAGTGCTTGAATTTGTTCAGGACGCAGATCACTACCAACATTTCTTTTTATGTTACTGTATAATTGAATTCAACTCCTTGTAATTTTTTACTGAAAAAATAAATGGCATTTTCAATGGCTCCTTCTTTATGTCCTAAGACTGCTCCTATAGAATAGTTTGATGCATATGTATGGATGTGAAAAGGAATTTCCCAATTAGGTCCCTTAAGTACAGGAGCATGAGTCAAAGCTGCCTTCAAGTCAGAAAATGCTTTGGCACAATATTTTGTCTATTAGAATTCAACATCTTTGGTTAGGAGAGTATACAATGGTGCTGCTATTTTGTCGAAGTCTTTGATGCAATGCCTATAATATCCTGTATGTCCCAAGAAACTCCTAACATCCTTTCATTTTGTAGGTGTAGGAAAATTAGTAATTACCTCATTTTTTGCAAGATCTACTTGAATTCCTTGGTGGGAAATGTAGTGGCCAAGAACTATACCTTCCTACATCATCATGAAGCACTTCTCATTGTTTAAAGATATATTTTGGTCTTCACATCTCTATAAGAATTTTCTGATATTTTCCAATGCTTCATCAAAATCAGCACCATAGGTGGTTAAGTCATCCATATAGATTTCCATGCAGTCAAGGGAGATGTCTGAAAATATGCTTATGACTGCTCTGTGAAAAGTTGCAGGTGCATTGCATAAACCAAAGGGAAGTACTGAATAGGCATATGTCCCCCATGGATATGTGAAGGTTGTCTTCTCCTGGTCCTCAGGTGCAATTTGGATATGATTGTAGCCATTGAATCCATCTAGAAAAGAGAAGTACTGCTTTCCTACAAGTGAGTCCAGGACTTGATCAATAAAAGGAAAGGGAAAATGGTCTTTCTTAGTAGCAACATTGAGTTCCTTGTAGTCAACACAAAATCACCATTTTCCTCCCTTATTGTGTACAATCACCAATGGAGACACCCATTGGTTGTCTGAAATGGGATAGATAAAACCTAAATCTAGCAAATTTTGTAGCTTTCTTTTGACAATTTCTCTCAATGCAGGGTCGATTCTTCTTTGTGGCTACCTTACTGATTGACAATCATCTTTGATATATATCCTATGGGTGCAAAGCTTAGGCTCTAGTCCTTTCATATCATGATAATCCCATGCAAATGCATGTTGGTGGGTCTTCAGTAAATTCGTCAATGATAGTTGTTCTTCTTCTCCCAGTTTGTTGTTAATATTCAAATATTTTCCTTTGGATATCAGTCCTTGTGTAGTTAAATCTATCATAGTTGTTTCATTAATATATGGTACCTTAAGTTCATATGGAAGAATTATGTGGAACATACCTGTTGCTGCAGGAATTTTGTCTACTGGAAGAGTGGCTACAAGAAGAGTGGCTACAGGAAGTTTGTTTGTAGAAATAGTGGTTGCAGGAAGAGCAGTACAAAATGTCTTCATAGGATCAACAAAACTAGATGCATGAGAGGGTGATACCTCCTCTACCTCACAATGGTTCTGAATTATATTAGATAACACTTCATCTGCATCTTGAAGCTGCAGGAGAGGAAGTTTCTACCTAACATCATAAGCTGTGCCACAAAGTTAACTTTCTCAGCCTCTTCACCTACATGTGGCCATACATGATTATCCTCATCATGGGATGGCTGAGCAGGAGGGTAAAGAACAAGATTTTTGGTGTTCCTACCATTAGAAATGGTCATTTCACTTGACTCACATCCAATATAAGCATATGTTGTTTCTAACCATGGCCTTCTAAGGATAATAGGATACCTGCCTAGTATAGCTTTAGGAGAAAGAATCGTGAAGTCGATTGGATACTCCCAAGAGTCTAGAATCACCACAAGGTCCTGTACTATGCCATCAGGCTTAACAGTGGAACTATCAGCAAGTTGCAGGATAGTAGGAGTGGATCTCATACTTACAATGTTTAGTTGTTGCAGGATGTCTTTAGTCATCATATTTATTGCTGCACCCAAGTGAATCAAAGCATTCTTTATGTGTATCCCATTTATAATAACTTCAACCACAAGACTACCTAGATCATTGTACTTGGGGATAGTTACTTTTCCAAGCATGATGTTAGCCAACTGTCCCACTACATGAACTGTAGTTGGGTCTTTCTTTTTCCTACCCGGCTTCTTGAGGCATGCTTCTTTGATTGATTTTCTATATATAGGATCATCTTTTATGGCCTAGAATAGGGGTATATGGACACATATATGCTTCAGTTGGTCTAGAATGTCAAAAGTGGTGTCCTCCTTGTCTTCCTTTTGTTTGGAAACTTCTAATCTCTAGGGGAATGGTGGTTCTTGTGTCGTCTGCTTAGCTGGAACTGGTTCAAGATTTTTAGGTGTACTAGGCTGAATAGGATCATTTAGAGATTCATCTTCCTCTTCCACAAGAAGCTCAGTAATAATAGGTGTGGAAGGAGTTGGTAAATTAGTTCTTGAACACAAATGGATGTCACTCACACTCATAGCACATGCAAGAAATTGATTTGGATCAACAAAGTATACTAGTTGTTGTGGTGGCTTATTATTTGGGTTAGGTGTGGGTTGAGCTCGTAACTAAGTAGGTTTAGGTGCATTTGAGTTGGGATTAGAAGGGGGAGGCATTATAGCAGGTTGCTAGGGTTGAGAAGGTGGTTGCATGTAACTGGTTGTCTGGTTTGGCCATTGTTGTCTACCTCTCCATTGAGATGTTTGTTGCCAATTTCCTAGAAGTGGTTACCAAGGTCCTTGAAACTACTGCCAATTCCCTTGAGATGAAGAATTTTGAAAATTGGGCCAAGCATTTGTAGGGTTACCCCAAGACTATGGTGGATATCCTCCATAGTTGGATGAACATGGGGGTTGCCATTGGTTACCAGATGGATAAGAATTAAAATATGGCCCAACAAAAGATAGTGGATCTGGTGGCATACCTTGTTTTGGAGCCCATGGCCTTCTCTGTGCAACAAAGTAGACTTGATCTTCCTCAACCTGAATTGGTTTGAATGCAGGTGGAATCTGCTTGCTGACAATGTTAGCTACCATCTTGCATTTGTAGTCCATCTTCTTTTGTCTACAATGAGGACAATATTCTCTCAACATTACCTCTGCCTCCTCATGTTTCTTCTTGGCCTGAAGTGTATCCAGTCGAGTAGCTAGATTGTTTATGATATCCTACTTGAAACATTCCAGAAAATGAATAATCTCCATCCTTGAAACTCCACTGGTGGATGACTTACCCATAGAGGATTGGTAAGGTCTCCCTTTCTTTGAAGCTGCCTTAGTATAGTTCTGGCATATCTCCTTGATATCCTCCCAAGGAACTTGAGTGATATCTCCTCCTGCCATCAGGTCCAAGGCATCAATGCATCTTTCATTAATTTGTCTTAAGAAAAATAACTTATGCGAGTCTTCATTGAGTGTATGGTGTGGAGATTTCTACAAACAAAAAGAAACCTTGAAATGAAATCCTCCAGGCTCTCATCTTCCTTTTGTTGCATTATGAAAATGTCATCTCCTCTCATATCATTGCCCCTGCAATACTCTTTGTATTTCTCAAGGAACTTTGTCTTCATGTCCTCCCAAGTTTCTATAGTATCTCTGCCAAGGCTCATAAACCATCTCAATGTAGCTTCTTTCAAAGTAGTAGGAAATAACTTAAGCTTGTGGGCATCAATGGTATAGTCATAACTTATGCAGAGTATATCAAACTCAAACAAGAATGTATCAGGATCTTCTGTGACAAGTCCATAGAAATTAGGAAGGATTGAAGCAGGAATATTTTTGAGTTTGTCTACTTCATTCTGATGAGCAATGGGGAAAGGAAAAGTTGGTTAGTTTTCTTGGTAGGCCTATTTCTATTTGCATCACCCATGCCTTCTTGATGAAGTTCCAAAGTAGAGGGTTATTCAACTGGCTTTTATCTTCAAGGTAAACTTCAAAATTGGTTAAGTTTGGAAATGTATTAGCAAATGGCTGTGGCTCTTCTTCTTCTTCATTTTTGGGCAGATTTGGAAGCTCTACTAGCTGAAATGGTTCTGGATTATTAGGAAGGAATCTCCCAAGCATCTCTTCTTCTTCTATGCATGCGGTATCAACTCAGCATCAACCAACTCACACAAAGAATTGGTGAAATAATAGTGGAAATCATAAATTCTAAATACTAAGAACAAATTCTAGAAATACTACAGCAGGAAAAACTAGCAATGACTCCAAAGAACTCCCTAGTTTGACACCATCCCCGACAACGACGCCAAAAATGTCGACCTCCTACAATGATTTAATAACTAAGCCTTTACAATTGTGATTCAAAGATTGGACATCTAAATTTAATATACATTTTAACTATCATGAAGGTGCATTTAAATTGTCAACCCAAGGATGTGAACTTGAAATGGGTTAGCACAGTATGTGCACTAAGAACTCAAAGTAGTCATCTTCATTCTACAACTAAGAAAGATTCAATACTGAAATTAAATTGCATGGAAATGAACAAAGTAAATGATGAACATCACTCAACAATTAAAATAAGCTGAACATGCATGACAAGAATGAAAATCTAAGCAAAAAACATGAAACTACTCTGTCTGCTTTGGTTGCAGGAACAATCACATAATTAAATTCTAGTGGCTGTAGGAATAGCCAGTGCCAAATTCTTAACTAAATACTAAACATAAACTAATAACTAATCTAGCTAAACTAAAGGATGGATTGCTCAGCAAGTGGGCCCCCTTAGATGAGTATCCTATAAAACTAATATAAACTCAAATGCTCAACTCAGAATTTCATCTTATTCATTAGGAAATGCAAGTACAAAAGAGTAGCTTGTCTAGAAATGCTAGTATATTATCAGATTGTACAAAATCAATAACTTAGCAACCCCCAAAGAAGGAGGATTTGAACCTTATTTATACTATCAACTAAACAAGGCAATCAACTCCCAATAATTGAGAGGACACCATTTAGGGAAAACAAAGAAAAGAATAGAAGGGTGGTTACACATGCAGGGAATCTGGCTAGACATGCATGTCCAAACATAGACTCAACACTACAGTAATGCCCGCATCTACTCAACATCATGAACAACCAATCCAAGGTGGTTACATGTGGCTGTCATGGGGAATCTCCTGCCATCGTCCTTTAGTTGACCCTTGAATGATTCCTCTGCATGACCAGCTGGCAACTGCATTTCTCAATTTAGTATCCTCAATTATGTTTGCATGGCAATGTTAGTACGCATAATAATTACACATCTATAACCACCTTAAATAACATTCATTAACCACATGCAAAGTTAATATAGATAGTCCACATAATAGGCTAATGTCATTAAAATTAGTAGAAATAGAATTAAACCCAATGTCTATGGTTTGAGGGAAACACTATAAAAATATCAACATTTAATATCAAATTTCATGTCAACTTTAGCAAATAAACTATAGATTCTACCCAAAATTGGACCAAAAACTAGGCTCATCAATTTTTGCACATCTTGTTGTGCCTATTGTATTCACACTATGATATAAAGTGCCATGGGGGAGTTGATGTTTTCCTTTGTTTTCCATCACACCTTTTTAAAGTGAGTGTCCCTTCTACGACAACAATGAATCTTGTTGATTCTTGCTGCATGCATTTGTGCATTAGTTTGCATACCCTTTATTTGCAGATTGTTTCTCCTACATGCACTTCTTGGTTTCACACAGTTTTAGTGTTCCTGTTATGACTCTTCCTTTTTTGGAATTAGGGGTAGGGGGGGGGTTTCAATTGTTGGTGCTAATGCTTCTTTGGTTTCTTGTTGGAGTGAGCTATGTATACAATGTTTGTTCTTATGTACTTTCAGATGCAATGTACATCAATGGTTGGTTACATGCATTTTAATGAGATGGATCACTTACCATATGGACACTCTTGCATTCCTATTTCTGGAGGTTCTTAATTCAACACTCTATCAGTCATCTCCGACAACATTTTACAACTTTGTTCTTCTAGATGTTCTACATGTTCCTATTTTTAGTACATTATCTTATTTGGAGGCTTCTTCAGTCCTTCACTTGGCTTTCATCTCTTTTTGGAGTAGAGTTTTTCCCATGAAGTTTTCTCTATCTCTTCGCATTATAGAGATATTTTGTTTATACATGGGTACCTTATTTGGCCTTGTTTTCCGAGACCCAACATGCATTTTTTTAGGGTTCTTAGCTACTCCCTAAGTTCATCTTAAGGGGGGTGCTATATTTATCATGCATTAGATAATAATTAATTAATATTTAATTGATTATTAGTCTAATTTATTCTCATGAACTTAAGCTAAACTTAAAATCGCTTTTATGATTTATTAATTGATTTAATGTTGGATCATTATGTCTCATCTCATGAGATGTTGACACTTGTCATGATCTGATCCTATGATCAGGTGAAATCTCCTAGTCTAAAAATGCAAAATAAAATAGAATGCAAGAGAAGCAAATAACACCTAACACCTCAAGATTGGGTTGCATTAAACACAAACAAAAGAAAGATAACAACAAAATGATTATAACTTTATCCGTGTTGATCCTTGGTTGGCCCTTGATAATGTTGTTGATGTGTGCTCCTTGTATGATAAGCTTGCAATGATGGTGGTTGAAGGATTAATGGAGGTAGGTGAATGCAATAAATGGCTACTAAGATGTAAACGGAAGTGCTAAGATAATGCAATAAATGGTTAAGATGCTTGAATGGTTTGAGAGCATGAATGCATACAAATCACAAGTTCTAAGATCTAGGTCATTTAATGAAGGAAGATGGGGGTATTTATAGAATGATTTGAATTCTCTAGAGGATTCAACAGTCAAGATTGAGCCACCATGGCCAAGATGGAGGGCTATGGTGAGTTGAGGACTCACAAGCCCTCACATCTCGCCATGTGGCAGATGAAGTGGCCAAGGACATGGTGAGATGGAAAAGGTACAAGGTGACATGGAAAAGGCCATTTGGTCCCAAGGTACTTGCAAGTACCTTGGGATGGGAGAGGATTTCCCCAAAAATGTATTCCTTGGCCCCATATGGGGCTGAAAGTGACAAGTGACGACTTTTAAAAAGTCCACTCTTGTCACCATGGGGATTGGAGATGGCCTTGAAGAAATAAAAGTGAATTTTTAATTAACTTTTTGGAAGAAACCAATGGGTAAGACAAGATTCCCTTAAAAGGGGTCCTTGTCCCATGGGTACGATGTGACCTTTGAGAGGTCATGGGGAAGACAAATGCATAGAGGGAATAAGTGTGAATTTCTAATTCACATGGGGAAGAAGTTAACCCAAAAAAGGTAAGTACCAAGAAAGGTTGACCTAAAGACATGCTAGAAAAGGTAAGTGATTAGGATTAAAGTTGTGCAAACAGGTGATTAGGCTAATTAATGATGATTAGAGGCAAGTGGATAGATATGGAGGATGTGACATTAATCCCAATCAAGGATATGCACATCTTAATGAAGGGTTAATTAAATTAACCCTTATTAGTGAAGGGTTATGGAGGATGGGACAAGGAGAGAGAAAGAATGAATTAAAAATTAAAAAGGATAATTGACTAAATTAAAATAAATTGATTGATTTATTTAATTTAGAGAGGAAATGGTAAAGGATAAAGTATTTAATTAAATACTTTTGGGAACCTTAGGGAAAGGGGATAATATTAATTAAATGTGTCATTTAATTAATATAGATGGATTAGACGAATAAATGATGGGATTGTGACCATATGGAAGTGGTAAAATTTAGGTGTCTACAGATCCCTTTCTCATTTAGGATTTTTCTCTTATAAGCGCTCAACCTTCATTGTAAATATCTCTCTAAAATTATTTGGAGCTTTCATATCTTCTTGTAAGTCTCTTGCTTCTGTAGCTTTTTCTTATTGAGGAATATTGCATATATTGTTTGCAAATCTCTTGCATGGAAGGTGTATTTGTTTGTTGTTTGATCTCATGGCTCATGGTTTTGTACTTGTTTCATAATTCTAACATGGTATTAGAGCGTGGATTCAGTGAAACCCTTCTTGATTTATGAGATTTTCTTTCTTCAACGAGCGTTGCAGGCTTCAGATCTGAATCCCCTTTGCCTTTTTCTTGCAAATTTTGGAGATGGGCATTTTTTGGTGTATTTTGGTGTAAAAAGGACCTCATCATTGGATTCAAAGCTGTCGAGAAAGTTGAATTTACCTTTTGTTATGCCTGATTTAGATTCCTCATGCTAGATCTATGAAGGTTTGAAGTGGTTGCTTTGTTTCCAGATCTGGAAGGTAGTTGCTATTTTGGTGCATTTTAGTACAAAACATATTTCACCATCGCGCTTAGGAGGCCCAAAAACCTTAAGAACGTTTGTCAAATCATCAAATTTGGTGAAGTTGGCCTCCAAGGCAAAACATTTTTGTATAGGGGCCCATACTACCCTTGTACGGAGTCCTGTGCACACGGATTGAAAAAATTTGCAATAAAATTGCAGGTCAGCTTATTTTTCTCTAAACTTCTTTTTTGAAATTTAAAAACATATAAAAATAAAAATAAAAAAATCTTTTAAAAAAAGCCGGGGCGGATTTTTAAAGAAATGGAAACCAAATTTCTTATTTTGGGAACAGATTTTTATTGGCGGGCGCATTTTTTAAGAGGTACCCATAGGGTACTTGCTTGCATAGGCCCTTGCGGGCCTGTACCACTGACGACAACTTAAGTCCACTAACTGACGACTTAAGACTATCGACGGTGGCCTTAAAATTGCTAACCGGTGGCCCAACCTCCCATACTCTAGATTTTTGACCATCAAAATTTCTTCCAGGCGGTAATAAAAAATTTGCTGGTAGCTCTCCAATTTTTTTGACATTGTTTTTTTCCCAGCGACTGTGCAATTTCCCAACAACTGGCTTTTACCGACGACAACATTTTCCGACAAAAGCCATATTTTTTCGGTAGGGAGCACTTTATTGGGTGTCAAAAAAAATATTCAAGCAATTTTCCCGAGGGGGGCTTTCTTTTTGCAAGCACAGGGAATATTCTTGAGAATATTCCGCTAACATCAGTCCTACAGACGCTGACAAGGCCCCAAGTCCCCTTCTTTAGCCTCTGAGGAGCAATTTTTTTCTTTTGGCCATAACTAGGGCATACAATATCATTTTTCAACAAACGAGATATCGTCAAAAAGCTGATTTTGTCAACTTTCTAGTGGTGTGGGTTTTATTGCTTTATTTTTTTGTTGGTGCATTTTACAGCTTGTTGAAGTTAGAGGAGCTATTTTTCAGTCCTGAGCTCGTAAATTTTGACCAATTTGTTTTTCATGATTCCAGCGTCATTGGAACCGTATTTCACAGCTCTTTAGTTCCATCCATGCAATTTTTCTAGATTATTCTCTAGGTATATTTTATTCACATTTTTTTGTTTTTGCATTTTGGTAAATCACTTGGACCTTTTAGCTCTTGGAAACTTTTTGTTTGTGTTGGTTGACTCATTTTTGGCTGTTCTATATGTATTTTTAATATCTTGTCCTATTTGGGCATTGTAGACATATTTTTCATGCACTTTTTCTTTTGTAGACACACTGAGATAAAGTGCCATTTTCGTGTACATCTTTTGGGGTTTTTACACATCCTGTTGTGCCTATTGTATTCACACTATGATAGAAAGTGCCATGGGGGAGTTGATGTTTACCTTTGTTTTCCATCACACCTTTGTCAAGTGAGTGTTCCTTCCATGAAAACAATGAATCTTTTTTATTCTTGTCGCATGCATTTGTGCATTAGTTTGCATACCCTTTATTTGCAGGTTGTTTCTCCTACATGCACTTCTTGGTTTCACACAGTTTCAATTTTCCTGTCATGGCTCTTCCTTTTTCAGCATTATGGGGGTGTTTCCACTATTGGTGATAATACTTCTTTGGTTTCGCGTTGGAGTGAGCTATGTATACAATATTTGTTCCTATGTACTCTCAGATGCAATGTACATCAGTGGTTGGTTACATGCATTTCGATGAGATGGATCACTTACCATATGGACACTCTTGCATTCCTATTTCTAGAGGTTCTTCATTCAACACTCTATCAATCATCTTCGACAACAATTTACAACTTTGTGCTTTTGGATGTTCTACATGTTCCTATTTTTTAGGACACTGTCTTGTTTGGAGGCTTCTTCAGTCCTTCACTTGGCTTTCATCTCTTTTTGGAGTAGAGTTTTTCCCATGAGGTTTTCTCTATCTCTCTGCATTATAGAGATCTTATGTTTGTACATGGGTACCTTATTTGGCCATGTTTGTTGGGACCCATCATGCATTCTTTTTTAGGATTTTTAGCTACTCCCTAAGTTCATCTTAAGGGGGGAGTGTTAGAGTTATCATGCATTAGCTAATAATTAATTAATATTTAATTGATTATTAGTCTAATTTATTCTTGTGCACTTAAGCTAAACTTACACTAGTACACAAACAACAATATATGACTAAATAAACTACTAAAAAATGCATATAAATGACTGACTTTAGTCACATGACTATTAGTGGTTTATTTGTAGTCATTTATAACACCACTAAGTTTATGACTAAACAATTTTAGTCATTTATTTAGTCAATGATTTTAGTCATTAAGTTGGTCATTGATTTGGTATTTGATTTAGTCATTAATTTCTAGTCATATATTTAGTCATTGATTGTTGTTAATTGGTCATTTATTTAGTCATGGTAGTCATTACTTTAGTCATATATTTAGTCATTAATTTAGTCATTACTTTAGTCATATATTTAGTCTTTAGTCATTAATTTAGTCATTACAAAAAAAATCTAACTTAATTAATCCTCACAAATTTATGCATATAAACTTCAAGT
The DNA here is from genome assembly GCA_007115665.2 of Sequoiadendron giganteum. Lineage (NCBI taxonomy): Eukaryota > Viridiplantae > Streptophyta > Pinopsida > Cupressales > Cupressaceae > Sequoiadendron > Sequoiadendron giganteum. Next base: position 317,382,728 of record CM021106.1, read on the forward strand.
ATCATACATATTAAATTTTTGAAGAAGCACCATGAAATGAAGACTAAAATGATTGAACAAATATGATTGATCAGACTCAGACACAAACACAAACAAATTACAAATCAAGAGGAGCCACAACACAGTATTTATGAGTGGAGAAAAAACCACTCTGAAAATTTATTTCATTAAGCCTCATTGGCAAATCAAAATCTCATTGGTTACATTCGATGTCTTAGTGACACTGTACAACTTATAGACACTATATAAAAAAAATACTCCTATTTTCATATACTTATACTGTTTTCCCCTTCCTTAACTGCAGTCCTTTTGGAAGGGTAGTGACCTCCTATAGGGACTTGACCCATTTAATCCCCTTGCAAATCCACAAATTTCCACTCACTATTGGTTTCAGATCCTCCAAACTCTTCCTCATTGGTATTCACCTTTCACTTCTCCAATTTGGAGTTGTAGCCTGAAAATAAGGTTTCAAAATTTGCACATCAAAAACTCAAAAAAGTCAAATAATACAGAGGATAAAATTCAAACATTTTATTTTCCTTTTCCAACTATGGCACCGTAAACTTAGGCACTAAATATAGTGAATGTATCTGAATCAGATATAAAATCCATCAAAAGCATATTTGGAAGTAGATTTTTATTACAATTTTGTAGTTGCAAGTTCCACTAATTATAATAAAGATAAATAGTTTTACCTTTCTGCATCAACTAATGCAATTCTGATAACTTTTAGAGGATTGACAATGCTACCCTTTATCATATCAACATACTCACATGCAATTTACAACACAACATTAAACTTATTATTTAGACTCAACATCTAAGAAAGAAAAATAAATTTCAAACATTATCAATTTAGTAAAAAAATCATCAATTTCAAAGATCAAAGTAGCCAATGCTTCACTTTGTACATCCTCTACTACAATGGAATGAAATGATTGATTGTAGAATGTGAAAAAAATGGATTTTGCAAGGAACCTCTCAAAATCTTTGAACTAATGAAGCACTCTGGAACACATCCTAACATTCTATTTTCAATGGAATCAGGGAGGTTATTTAAACTTTTACACCCTTCTATGTTCAAGTGTTGCAGCTATGACAAGTTGAATGAATTAGGGAGGCTATTTAAATCTATACACCCTACCATGTTCAAGTGTTGCAGTTGTATCAGGTTGCCAATGGAATCGAGGAGCTTATTTAAATGTCCCCACCCTTCTATGTTCAAGTGTTGTACTTGTGATAGGTTGCCAAACGAATCAAGGAGCTTATTTAAATGTCCACACCCTTCTATGTTCAAGTGTTGTAGCTGTGATAGGTTGATAATGGAATCAAGGAGGTTATTTAATTAGTGAGATTATTTAAATTTCCACACCCTTCTATGTTCAAGTGTTGTGTTGCAGCTGTGACAGGTTGCTAATGAAATTAAGGAGGTTATTTAAACTGTGACAATATTTTATTTTTAAGTGTTGTAGTTGTGATAGATTGTCAATAGAATCAAGGAGGTTATTTAAACCTTTAAAATTTCCTATTATATTCAAGTGAGCTTGGCATAAGCTTAATTCACAAACAAATAGATAAGATTGCATCCTATCGTGACCAAGAAAAGGCTTAAAACACATAGGAGATTTAAAACATACATGACGAATAATAGATTGACAAAGGATATATATAATAAATTCATGTTATGAAACTAACATGAGAATTGAACCAAATCCATAATAAATACAATGAAATAAAACAAATGTTGGATGCAAAGGAAACCCTATTTTTCTTAAATATACTTGAAAAAATAAATCTGAACAATCTAAAAACTGATCAAGGATTTCAGTGAACCCTTCTTGAAACAACAAGAGAACCACCATCAGTGTAGTGGGTTTAGCAACTCGAGATTTATACTCCAAAGTTCAGAATAAAAATCTACTGGTAATGATCACAAAGCACAATCTTCTAAAACAATAACATACAAAACCTGATGAGGTCTTGCCTGCTTGATGACGTCTCTACTCCAAATCTTTGATGGATCCAATGTGAGGGATATGCTAACTTAAATAGTAGCAACAACATCAACTGAAATACCCAGTTATGCAAATATAGAGAATACCTGCATTACATGGGATAAGTGGTATGAAAAACTAGAACCCTTTGCTTAAATTTTAGCAGCATTTAAATATGTAACATACACTTTCTCCTATGAATTCATAATTTAAAAGGCTTACCTTTGCAAGAAACCCAAATTGACCTAGCATGCATGTGCTTACAATGTCAAGCATTGTAACATTGTGCTTCAACACTATGCTTGTCAGCAATGCCAGCAAGGTAAATATATTTCATATTAGAGGCACTTATGTGTAAATCTCAACATTTTTCAAAGGAAACATAAGAGGGATTTCTTTCATGTTCTAGCCACATCTATTACATGCCCATTCAGTCTTAAATGTTTATTTATATAATTAAAAATTAAAATATTTAATCTACCTTGCTCATATCTCTAGTTTTAGTGATAAGTGTGCTTGAAACTTGTGGATTGTAAGAATTCTTGACCCTTATAGGAACCTCGCCCTCCCTTGCAGGCCACATCGATTGTGGATGGAAAACCTACAGATAAATTAGAAAAGCTATTAAAGACCTTATGTTTCTCAAACAACTAAAAAACATTCTCAGAATCTAGTCATAAATTAGTTGCATAAATACCCAATATTTAAAATGACAAGCAAATAGAAACCAAAGGAAAATGAAGATATCTGTGCAAGATAGAGAATTTTGAATAAGAATCAAACATGAGAGTTAAAGCTTCTTTAAGAATAATGTATCTCAATGGTAGGAGCAATGTTGTGCAATCTAATTACCACAAGGAAGAAACATCAATTTACAGAATGTTAGGAAGTGTAGAAATGGCATAATAGAACACACATGAGAAAGATTGAAAATATGTTTGTAAGGTCAAAAGTTCAAAAAAAATGTTACCTTGAATAATACATCAATTGGAGCATTATAAATAAATCTATATAAGTAAGGAAGCATGTCAATGTTAAGTGGTCAGTACAATCTAGGTTCCAAGTTGATTACATGGTACACCCAAGTATACCTTAATGATCCTCTACACATTTATTAATTCCATCTTGCATGAGATAAAATTGCTCTGAGATAAGGCATAGGTTACAACTAGATCAAAAAAGTATGGAAGAACCTAACACTATTTTGACAACTATTGGGAATAAGAGAAATGTGATTATACTGAAATTGTTTGGCCTCTCACTAATCAGGATCGGTGACTACTTCAAATGGGTAACAAAGTCAATTCCTGCAAGGGAAACTAAAAAAAAAAGTGTGAACCAAAAGGACCAAAGCTTGTATGTCCATGCATGTCTAGAAGATCAAGAATCCCACAAGATTATCTACTTCAAAGATCCATTATGAATCAAACATATTCCATTTGCATTGAAGAGAAGCAAGTCACAAAAGCTTTGCAACTTATTATAGTGCTTTCCCACAAAAAACTAATCTCACTATAATCAAGCCAACAAATGTGGCTAAGATGACTTCATAGACTTGCTCATTAAATATCCTACAATATCCCTATTAGTCATGGAGACATCAATCATACATTCATCTTGCTGGGCTACACATTCCCATGGCTTAGATAATACAATTGCAACCCCCTTACAAAATTGACACTTACAATATTTGATGCCCTAGACAGCTACTAGACATAAACAACCAGAAAATTGGCTCAACAACCAATCCTCATATTATCTTACATTCATGCATATATAGCTTTCAGTTACAATCAGTCTCATGGTCATAGGAGATCAGTTAAAATAGGTTTTATATAGATAAGGTAGCCTCTGTAGTCTCTAGTTTTGATCAACATATAATGGAAGAGAAGATTACATCTGGAAGTTAGAGAAAATCCACCTTGAACATTCATATCAATACAAATAACAGGGGAGAAGATCAATGACCAGGCCTACAAGTCAACCCCTCTCAGTATAGGAGTACAAAACCAATGCACATGTATAAAATGCAGTCTATCAAGCTCATGTAGCAAAAGTTGCAGCCCATGCCCATAAATGGTAGTTGGTCATCTAGAGGAAAAAAGTGCCCTAAACACAAGCCTACCAAACAACTATCACATCACAATAGGATAAATGTGCCAACATAGACCTATAGCAAGGAAAGTGATAACCTGCATGTTTCATGTCAAGCATTGAATACATCAAGATAGGAAAAACAACGATCATAAGTGACCACTGCTGCAATATGCCCACTATGAAAATAAAACGTCCTATAGCATAACACTTTTCCCCTTGAGAGTGAAATTATTCCTACATGCATATAGACATCCACCCTACAATTGAAACCAAGGCCACAAGCAATATAACATCCTCTTGATGTTTCCACATAGTGAAAGAGTTGCCTGTGCAAAGATAGCCAAGCCTATTGCACAAGCAACAAGGGAAGAATCCTTAAGAATGAATATTAGGGCATGTGTTTGCAAATTGACATTGGGTGAGCATGGGTCCACAAGTTGAAATGAGGCCCAAGAATTTGTACCATTGATTGCCAAGAATGAGAGAATTTCCATTGGGCATCGAGGTGAATCCATCAATCATAAGGAACAACTAATATCTTCCCTAAATCCATTGTGTCATCATTGATAATCTGAGATTGAAAAGTCAATGTCCAAGCAGTTTAGTCTATCGAACTAGTAAGGATAGAGAAGCAAGTTAACACATTTGAATTATGTCGTGAGTCAACAGCCTTGGATATGCTAGAGATCATATCCAGAATCAACAATTGTTTCAATACGACATGAGTAAGAGCACAAAAAAATGCATAGAAAATTCAAAAGCGGCCAAAAAGGAGAACACATGGCACTCATGGACTGGACCGTGCAAGAGGAAGATCCACCAAAAATGAGAGAAAACCACATCAATAGGGCCTTGGGCCCACTACCACCAAAGGAAACATGTGGGGGACAAAGACTCACGAACAAGAACACATGAATTACCACAAAGAATCATCCACCTACAAAGGAAGGAGATGGAGCCTACAACCAACATCACACCAAGCACACCTAACACCATATATTTGGCCCATGTGTACAGTATCAAAATCGAGTTGACATGGGAGTACATGTGAACTAACATGAGAGTTCCATACATAAGACAAATGCCACAAGGAATCGGCCACATAGCAAAGGATAATGGTCGAGCATATTAGATTGTATTGAACATCATGGGGAGCAAAGGAGATCAAATAGTTACTGCATGACACACAAAGGAACTTGTACATTGAAGGTAATGGACCACTACGAAGTAAGTGTGAGGCACCAAAAGGGTAGCAACACATAGTGAGAGCAGAGGTAGTAGTGGCAAGTAGGTTGAAATTGAGAGCAATGACCAAAGGCAAACAAGCAACAATATTTTAGCGTTAAGCAGAAGTAGATGGTGACCAAAGGTGGGGACCAAGGGCTTAGCAACCAAAGGTAAGTGTAGCAACTAAAGAATTGAGAATGACTAGGGCAGTCGTGTGTTATAGGATTTTGGCCACCAAGTGGTAGACTTAGTGTAAAGCCAATGCCACACATGCTATAAGTTGCCTGCTTAAAAGCAATAAAGGGTCTACACCAAAATAGAAAAATAAAATTCTTGGGCTTGGGCAGACAAACAATTATGAACATTGGGCCACTAAAATATGAGTTAAGGCAAGAAAAACAAAGGGGAACTTAGAATTTAAGGCACTAGGGCCACCATTAGAGAAAATTAATCTAAACCAGGAATATGCGACATTATGAGCAAGCACCAAATGATAACTTTAGGCATAGAGTACACCAAGAAGACCACGATAACATAAAAAACACTAACCTCAAGGGAACATGATAAAACCAGTTTTATCAATAGGAGGTCATGCCAACAGAATGGAATTCATTGGTTGGTCATTATGAGTAAGTTAGTTTCAAAGCATACAAAACCAGAGATGCACATGTAGGGTCTACTCATAGAAACAATGATACAACCTAGCCCAAGGCCCCAAATGGAAAACCCTAAAAATGGAAAGAACCATAAGGGTTACCAAAAGCCACAAGGAGGAATATGAATGTCAGGAAAGTAGGCAGAAAATAGTGCCAACAGAGTCCAAGACAAAAAATAACTTCCCAAATTTTAGCCAAGTCCAAGTCTCAACACTATGCTAAACACGAACATTTTAACTTCATCTTATATCCATTATTATTTTAAAGAACCAACAAATCACCAACACAATGATTACCTAGGCACCAAAGTATGAAATTTTTTCCACTTCATCAAAGGTAAAAAAGGGTATAGGCTCTGCCTTAGAATAGATGTTAGGATCACATGTCAGTACTCCATCCACATGCTTCCATACCTGCGCACTACGAAAATATTTTGTAGTCACTCATCTAAATTTTTGCATCCTTATATTAAAGATGGTCTAGAACAATGCAAACGTATTAGGCTCCATGTGTATAAACTATATAGTATAATGTCTAAGCAAAAGAAAATATCAATGTTGAAAGTTTATTAGTCATTCACTTCACCATTACAAAATCAGGGAGCTTATTTAAATATCCACGCCCTTCTATGTTCAAGTGTTGTGTTGCAGCTGTGATAGGTTGCTAATGAAATCAAGAAGGTTATTTAAACTGTGACAATATTTTATTTTTAAGTGCTGCAGTTGTGATAGATTGTCAACAAAATCAAGGAGGTTATTTAAACCTTTAAAATTTCCTATTATATTAAAATGTTGCAGCTGTGAAAGGTTGACAATGGAATTGGGGAGGTTATTTAAACATCTGCAACTTTCTATTTTCAAGTGTTGCATATGTGATAGGTTTCCAATAGAATCAGGAAGGTTATTTAAACCTCTATAGTCTTCTATGTTCAAGTGTTGCAGCTGTGACAGGTTGCCAATATAATCAAGGGGTTTATTTAAACTTTTAGACATTTCTATGTTCAAGTGCTACAGTTGTGACAGGTTGACAATGGAATGAGGGAGGTTATTTAAATCTATACACCCTACCATGTTCAAGTGTTGCAGTTGTGATAGGTTGCCAATGGAATTAGGAAGGTTATTTAAACATTCACACCCTTCTATGTTCAAGGTTGTAGTTGTGATAGGTTTCCAATGGAATCAAGGAGGTTATTAAACCATGACAATATTTTAGTTTTAAATCCTGTAGCTGCAATAGATTTTCAATAGAATCAAGGAGGTTATTTAAACCTTTGAAACTTCCTATTATGCTCAAGTGCTACATTTGTGAAGGTTGACAATGGAATCAGGGAGGTTATTTAAATCTCTACAACTTACTATTTTCAAGTACTACAGACACGACATGTTTCTAGTGGAATAAGGAAGGTTATTTAAACCTCTATAATCTTCTATTATCAAGTGTTGCAGCTACGATAGGTTGCCAATAGAATCAAGGAGGTTATTTAAACTTTTACACCCTTCTATGCTCAAGTGTTGCAACTTTGCTTAGGTTCTAGGTGCATGCAGTCATGCAAGTTTAATGGATGAGGGTTGCACATACTTCACACGCCAGTAACCCTTATTGCATTAAAATTTACATATATAGTTGATCATTAGGTGTGCACAGTTGACCTTTGTGCCCATGCTAGCTATATTGAGGACACCCTAAATATTATTACTAAGATGCTAGTTAAATCTATGGTACATGTGGATCATATATGAATATAGGCCGAGTATTTCCAACAACACTACTTTTTTAGTTGGCCAACACAACACAATAGACAATTAAATTATGGCCATATTCATACTCCTTTAAATTCCAATCCAACTCATTATTGGATCTTATATCTCATAAAAAATTCAAAAGCATCAATTTTCTTTCTTTAATTAGAATAATAATAAAAGGAAAACATTTATCATAGCTCACTAAGATTAAGTTTCTCATGCATATGTTGTATTAAAACCTGTAGAAAAGTGAATGTAACAACATAAATTTTATAAACCATATAAAAATTGGAAGAATGACAACGTAGGATGCTACCAAAATCAATCTCCAGTGCAAAAAAAATTTCAATTACATCTTAGGTACAAAAAACACAGAGTAAAAAGGTGTTTTCAACATTGTACACACCGATCATTAAGATCATCATTGAGAACTTGAAGCCACCATATGATTCATTTCTCTCCACATTTTTCTATAATTGAACTTTGATAAGAGATGAAGGTAAGACTCTGTCTTTTATTTGATTGAGCTCCTTTGATGCAAGGGTGATTGGTTTTCACCTATAACAACTCAATTCATATCAAACAAACAACAATTAGATTCAACAAACCTCTTCAATGCACCCTTTTCAGTATCACCTTGTCCTTTGTCTAGTAGGTCTACAGGCCTATATTTGGCTACTTTACTCACAATCCACTCACCAACCCAGTGTCTCTTGATGGTTTTGAACACCTTTTAGGGTAACTTAAACATACACCAAAACCACCCTCAACTCCTTTGGATCAATTCACTCAAAAGCCTAAGACAACGTTGTCCTAGAAGACTAATTAGGTCTATTATACAAGGAAAGTATCTTTGAATCTCACTAGCAACCTAAAATAACCACTTATACCTCTTAAAAAGGTATCAAATAGCCAAAATCAACAGGTTTGAGGGCTCCAAACTCTCTTTTACCCACTGCTCCAAGTAACTCTCAATTTCCACCATTAAAGGTAGGGCTTATAGGTTCTTTGTATTCATAAGCTCATACAAGCCTAAAAACACTTCCAAAACTCTCAAAATAGCTTACACACACTTGAAAATTCAACTCCTAGTCTCCACACACACTATCTCAACATACTCTCACTCAAGACCTCACTTTTCATTCACAATTACACTACAGAACTCCCAGGATAGTCAAACATTTCCCATAAACTCATCATAAAGGATATTTCCTACTTACTACCATCCTAAAATATCTCCATATGTCCATTCCATGGAGTTACAGGTGTGATAGTATGTGGAATGGGCTCAATCCATGTTTAAGGCTTCAAAACTGGTGAATTACTCATACAGGCCGGTCAACAAAAGATTGCTCTAAAAACAACACTAATTCAATGCTCTGCCCTCAAAACTGATTCAAAACCATGTTAAGAGAGATATTCAACTATTCCCAAAGTTGTGTGAACAAAATCCTATTGTACGGTCACATACAAGTGACTGAAAGTTCATATTACAATGTAAAATACATAGATTCAATCAGAACCAGGGTCTTCTTTATTGTATTTTCTTCTCAATTGGTTCAACAACCTTCTACAATGAAATATTATATGTTTTTGTACATTTATCTCAAAAATATTCCCTCCAAAACCATCTACCTACCTTCCATATTCCATTTGACTCTTGAGTTCCCCAAATCTTGCAATTACATTATTGACAATTTTGTCAGTTTTGACAATTTTACACATTTTGCATTATTCACCTCTAAAACATTCTAAAACACCTCAAAAATGACCTAATACACTATTTGATTACCCAATATGATCTCGTAGACATGGAAAATATACAATTCGATCCAACACACTTGATCCTGACTACTAACGATATTTCTTCCTGAATCACACTCTTAGATTATCATCACCTTTCATCCCTTAATTAAATAAATCATTATTTATTTAATTAGGTCTTTCTCCCTTGTTGATTAAATTAATCAATTTAATTTAATTAACCCTAAAATCCCTTTTAATTAAATAATTCATTTTATTTGATTAAATCCCTAAATTAAATTGAATTAAACCTTATTTAATTTAATCTAACATTATCCCCTTTGGTTAAGTAAATCAAAAATATTTATTTAATTAATCCTTTCCTCTCAATTCTTGATTTAAATCAACTCATAAATTTGAGTCAAAAGTGTCAAATCACCTAATCTCTCATTAAATTGATCAAATCTTGATTAATTTAATCTCAATCACTAAAATCCTCTAGAGAATGCAACTTGCACAATAAATCAATTATTTTGATTTATTTAATTGCCTATTTTCTCTCAATATGGAATAAAGGAGGAATATTCCCTCAAATTTGAATTCAAAATCTACATGGATGGGTACTTCCAACAAAGCATTCACTCCTCTTACATGTCCTTGTGCATTGAGCCAAGTGACATTAACTCCATTTCTTTCTCCCTCCAACATGTCACATTCAAATTTCAAATTTGAATCTCATAGCATTTATCATGTATATTGACCAAAATGTGCTCATTCCTCAACCATTCAAATCTTGACAAGTGGCACTTGGCCATTGGATGTTGAATGATCCCACATTGCTCAATTCCACTCTCTTCCATTTTGGAAATCTATAAATGAGAGACTCTTCCTCTCATTCTAACATCCACAATTTGAGTAAACTTACTATACTCAACTTCATCCTCATCTACAATATCATGCAAATTTACTCTCTCCACATTGAGAGCTAATTTGGTGCATTTCCTCTCATATGTTCTTCATTTTCATAATTTCATAGCTAGGTTATGCCAAAATCTCATCAAGGATATTTGATCATACACACATCATCTACATTGCAACAAAGGAGTTGGGAAAGGACCAATTTTGACACATCAATTGGAACCAATTCCCCCATGGGATCAAGAGTTTTCTTAGTTTAGATAGATTTAATTTGGTTTTTGCATTTGTTCTTCATTTCCTTTCTATCTAAGTTTAGTAAATGGATTTCATGGGGAATCCTTGTTTCACCTTGCATATTGATCTAATATTATGTTTGTTTGTTGCTTATGTGCAGGTATAAAACAAGGATTCACAGATCTTATTTTCCATAACCTAAGACTCAAACACTAAAAACCTTCAAATCCCTTAATTACAAATCTTGCATCTTTTATACATTTATTGACAACTTTACATTTGGTTTACAAAAATGAACATCTTGACACATTTAAAGGGTCTATTAGACCTTATTGACACTCTTCATGACCCTAAAATCCTAGACAACCTATATCAAACCAAACTCAAGCAGATTCAGGTGCCAATTGGTTGGTGCTTCTGCACCATCCTTATTGGTTGTGGAATAAGAGGAGCTCACCATGATGGATCTGCGTGGTTTGAGATAGCAAGTTCATGTAATTGAGTAGCAAATATTTTCCACACAATTTATTTCACAAGTTGCTAGATATTATTTTTGTGGGGAACTTGGAGTATTTATGGATTCCATTCATTATGTGAAAAGAAACAGATTAGACAATATAGTAAATTCACCAATGCAATGATAAATCATTCTTAACACAATAAAAAATGGCCTGATCGCATACAGATTTGAAAAGTAAAATTAACTAAAACCATGGAAAGTGACTTACCACATTATGCTGCAGAAATCGTGTCCGATGGGAAAAATGAGTAGATGATCTATTTTGTCAGAAATTGACACCATGTAGATTGGACTCTTTAATGAAACAAAGAAGAAGCATAGCTATTCTAATAAATATTGTAAGGACACCTCTTTGCCATACAAAGAGCTTTAATAGAAAAAAAACTTAGCCATAGAAAAATAATTTGTGACAAAGTAAACAAATCTAACTATGTTGTAGTCAACAGTGGATCTTCTTTGTTAATCAGTAGCAAAGAATGATTTCTATTGTAGAAATTGTTGAGTGGTGGAGGCCTAAAGTATCTTCTCTATAGTGTTAGCCATAGTCTACAAGGTGTCTAGATGATAGGGAAATTAATGGTGATAGCGCACTTCTCCATGTTAATTGCAGTTGACAATTCCCGTGAAGTGGAAAAGGCAACTTAGTTTTCTTGAGAGCAGGTGCAGAAACAAGAAGCTTTGTATCAAGTGCTTTGCATGAATTTTGGACAAAACATGAGTCTTATTATTTTTATTTTGTAGCAGAATGGCTTCTTGGAAGAAACAAAGAAATAAATTAGTGTAATGTCCATAAGTGACCAAAAATGCTCAATAGGACTAAGAAATATGACTAGATACCATAGCAAGAGAGAGGCAGAGACATGCTCCAATGAAGCTCAAACTAAGATATATCTAAAAGAAACAAAATAAATAGTGCTAATCTGATGAACATAATATCTCTAATCCTTTGGGAGCTTTAGACTTATTATATTAGGGTTTTTTTTTCTCATGTGATGTTCTACATTGTGCTCTTTGGAGGTTGAGCTTTATTATATATGTGTTATTTGAATTCTCTTATAGAGTATATATCTTTAGATACTTTCATATGTCAATATATCCCATAACAATAAGATTTGAGTGCACATTTATTTGGACCCACACAGTCAAATCATTGATGATATTTATACAGTTGTTTTCTTTTGGGGGAATATATATGCAAATAATTATAATCTCCTTTAAATGTTATATCACTTTAAAAGTAGCATGCAATCCACAAGAAAAATCATGGTGTGATTTGAGGACATGCTTGGTAGGCCTAAAGTGGATGAGCACTCCCAACTGAGTTAGTTGGAGATTTTTATTGTTGTCTAAACTCCTTTGAAGTGGAGTTTTTGATTTGGTGCACTCTTTTGACTTTTTGTGGAAGAATTCACTATTATTTTTTGTAAGATTTAATTTTCGTAGGTAGAGGCATTTGTTGGTTGTGCCCATTCTTTCAATATTCCATGAGATGATCTCCATGTAGATAGGGGTGTTGTAGAAGGAGCTTCACTAATATTTGAATGAGAAGTGGTCTTTAAAGTCCATATTTGGGTTATCTTTTCCATTCTTTGAGCGAGGAGCATTTCGTCTTTAGATGGCCCATTTACTATGAGATCCATGGGAGATATTATTGCTTATACAAGGACTCGGGCAACAATCTCTCTACTTTCTTGAGATATCTAGACTAGTAGTGTTTGGCCCTTTATCTTTGGGAGGTCATCACCCTTAAGCATAGATCCTTACATGAGGTCTCTTGAGATTCTAGAGCCCCTAGGTTGATCAATTCCTTCTAGCACATCCAAGAGACTAGAGAAATATATAGGGCCTTTGGATATTGTTACTTCTCTAATAGATGCAAATAGACTTGTGAGATGGCATCTCTCACAACTTTTGCCTCCAAATGTTCCTACTGAATAGTGTGGTTCTATTGCATCTTGACAACATGGTTCAAACTTCAACAACTTGTCAATATAGATATACTCCTCTCTGACCATCCTCCTAGACATAGGGGTAGATGCACATCATGAGCTTTTTCACTAATAGAAGGGTTACTTCAACATTGGATGTTAGACGTGGTCTTAGTGGTACTACCCTACTTAAATCTCCTATCCCTTGATATTCCTTGATGAGCATTATTAGATCTTGTATTGGTCCCTTCATAGTGATTGATTATAGCTCTAGTGAGATTTCCATTTCTAGTCTAGACAATGATATTTGATGATCTTCAATTTTCCTTAGCATTTTCTTTTTTGGGTTCTTGTTCTCTCATCTAGGCTATATGTACTAGGTTTTTTCCCACTTATGTGGTTGGTCCCTTGTTATTTCATATTTCTTTATTTTTGTTCTTTCCCTTTGTGGGGCCTTTCTAAGTTTTTCTTCCTCAAACTTCCATTGTAAATTGTTGTACTCTTGAGTCCCATTATTCATAGAAAGAAGTTAAACTAGAACTGAGCAACCACCAGTCATTAATCTCAACCCGCCATGTGTCATCATTTAAAAGGTCCTTAAACACTTGAAAAGCATTAAAGGGTTTGTTGACACTTTAATACCCATCAAAAAGTCTACTAACAATTTTCCTTTGAGGCAACTGATTGCATTAATAATTAGTATTTCCAATCCATTAGAGGCTTGCTAGGTACTAGGAACTAGTTCCTTTTGGTCAAGGGTTCCTATCTCACTAGGAACTGTTCTACTTTTCATCAATTCCTATTCCATTACTATGTTCATCTTTGTTTCCTTTTGTCGAGGGTTCCCACCCCAATGGGAACCAAGATCTAAAAAATGGGAATATACATCCTGAATTCACAAGCTCACCCTAGGCTTAGATCTAAGATGACCAATTAATTAGAGCATGGGAAAAGAGAAGCTCAATAAAGTGAATCTTCCTGCAGTGATTGTGGTCAATAATAAATGCATATCTATGCCATCAAGTTTCTTTTCTTGTTGCCACTTTTTCTTTTTCTTTGCTCTTTCTTGGATTTGATTTTCAAGTTTTTTATTTGATTTTTGACTTTTCTTTCTTGAATCTTTTTCACACTTTTCTTTATTTTTTCTCCATCCCCCTTTCTTTGCCCCCATTCAACTAGTAATATGCAAGGGCTCATCACCGAAGGATAGAGGTAGAAAGAGAGTGATTATTTGACTTGAATGGTTTATGATACTCCTTTTGTCAACAAAATTAACAATAGTCTGAAATCTTTGGTATTGAATTGAGATGAGGCAAGCTGGGAGGGTCTGCCTATAAGCCTTTGGGATGAGCAAGTGAGATTGATTATCATGGGGAAAGTGGGAAATATTAGCCATGGATTGATTGCAATGCTTCTACTCAACATAGGGTAATGTATCAGTTATAATCTACCTCTTGGCTGGGAACTTTTGGAATGTATGCAATTGGCTTCAAGAAGTGGAACTAGTGGCCTTGTGGGGCATTTATTTTCAAATAGTTAAATCCTGCATATTGGTACAGGTTTTGTCTATTTCTTTGTTGCATATAGTTTAGGAATATTATTTTATTGACCTTTATCTTCTAGAAAGGATTCTTGTGAGCTAAAAATATTTTGGTTGTGCAGGCCGTGAATCAAACACAAAACTAATATTAAGCATTCCTGCAATTGAAGTAGACATAAATCAACTTAAAGGATCCTTATGACTTGGAAAGAATGGAAGTGATTCAAACTACTGGGTTGAACCTGGTGGCGGGAGCTTCATGGTTAGGAGCAAAACCTATTTAAAGGATTATTCAAAGGTATACTAATTTACATTTAATTTTACTTTTCATATGCAATTTTGAAATTATATTATTTTGAATTTTGTTTTGTCACAAGCTCTTGCATTTTTTTGGAGCCACTTTCATATGCCAGATATGGGGTAATTAAACATTTCTTATATAGACTGTTACAATAGACACTGAAAATACACTACAATTACTCAAGAATAATGTGTACTTAGCAAGCTCTGCATGTGTTTAAATGAAATGAAATGGATTTCTATATAGAGAGTCTGAACAATGTGCACCTTATGTAAATAGGGAAAATTCTCTTGGAAATTTAAATTCAATGCTAATACCTGGCTGTTACACTGAGCCTAAACACAATGTTATTGTTGATGAGAACATAAGAAACAAAACTATAAGACTATGTGCTGCCAAGTGGACAGAAATATCCACCAAGCTTCAAAGTCGAGCATCCTTTTCTACAAATCAGGAATGTTGTGAATTTATTCTTTTAGGAGTGCGATCCTGGAATTTGAAATGATGTCCAGTTGTTGTACAGTCTACATATGTTTTTTCAGTGTGCAACTTAAATGTTTTAAGATTACTTAATTCAAAAATGTTTTGAATGCTAAGATGAGTGATGAAGAATCATTCTTCTGACTTAAGCATGTTTTTGTTTGTTCTTTTGGCTCATGGGTAGTGGTTGGACTGGGAACATATTACATACATAACTCGTAAGTAATGCTAAACAAGGTTGTGAGAACCATGGAAAGGTTGTATGAACTTCCATAATTTTTTTAAATATAAATGGAGATTTTGGAAAAGTTTCTTAGTGGCATCAGAGCCAATGATCACTTCCAATTTCTATCTACTTAATCATCCTTTTCCTCATTATGAATGTTGTATTATTTTCCTAAAACACTCTTCATCACCATTTTGTCCTCCCCATTTCTTGTTGTTTCCTTGTTTTTTACTTTTCTCTTAACAATTAGTTCATTCATGTCAATTGTTTGGGTTCCTTGGTTTTTGTTTTATGTCATTGTAATTTCCCCTTCTTGGATAACCCTAAATCTTGCTGCCAAAATCACAATATTATGTAGCTAGGTTTATATCTTACCAATTAAATGCCTTAAGCAAGATAAATCTTGGTTTAGGTCCTGTAATCATGTAAGATAATATTGGAAATATAATTCATATGATCATGTTAGATTTAGGATCAGAAATGAAAGCAATCAAAAAATGCAACACATAAGACAATTAACACAACAAGATACCCTGGGAAAACCCTCCTACTTGAGGGAGAAAAACCCAACAAATATATCTCTTATATATTGAAGGAATAAGAGTAGAAATCTGCTTACAAATCAGGCCCAACACAATGCCGAATTTGATACAATGAATAATAGCACCTCTCCTAGATGCAAAGATACAAAAGAATATGTTTCTCCTTGAAATCAGTTTGCTGCTACAAAATGATGATCTTCTGCTACAAGATGATGATCTGCTGCTCAAGTATGAACTTCTTCTAGGAATGTGAATTATGATGACTGAACTTGATGATCAAATGAATGATCATCACCTTGTATTTATACAAAACTAGGTGACTCTTCATTTGGGTTGGCCTCTTTTAAGAAACAAGGCGACTCTTCATAAAATTATTATATATAGCAAGTCTGAATTGCCCTGGTATTATTCATCCATCATTTTTAAGTTTGAGAGAAAGATATCTCCCACTGCTATAACATCAACATTGAACACATGGAAATTGCTTCCCCAAATAATTTAGGAGGTTGTTGAATGTTTATAAGGTGGTTCCTTTGAAAATAGACCTAATTTTCCATTTAGGACAGCGGTGAAGGCCTAGGTTGAAGCAAGTGTTACAAAGAAGTCACCATTGAGTTTGACATATGTTGTGTAACTCAATAAAGGGTATTTGGTATTTGAAAAAACCCAAAAATAGGGTCTTTTGTCTTGCAAGCTTGCTTAGGTGACATAAAAGAAAAGAGCCAAGATTGAGTTAATAAATTGACAGGTGAATTGGAATCATTTTTTATTGTTCAAATAAGAGGTTTGACATCCCTTGTATTGCATTAGTTGGCCTTTCCCTTCAACCGTCAAGGATGAATAATGGAACGCCACCAAGAGTGGTGCAATGCAAGTATCCCTAATGGGTGTTTGCAACCGGCTTATTCAAGCACATGCCGCTCTTCAGTCGGATAGGGTGAATAGGGAAATCTCGTCCCATGCCTTACTATCAATAGGGCTCCCACCCACCATCTCCTACATCAATCGTTGGCTGGCTCAAGAGAGAATGGAATGAGTGGGCCCATTTTTGTGGCTCCTTGGTCATTTGTGATTTTGAATTATTTCCAACATTTTCTTCATTTGCATTTACTTGGATGTTTTCTGTGGCTGTTGAATGAGTAGGGCATGCTCGAGATGGGTGCCATGGGCATGGAAAATCCAACAGTGAAATGTAATGTTCTTGTAATCACTGTGTTGCTCCTATTTAAGACCACCTACTTTCAAGATTAAGATTAACACAAACAAGCCTTGTTATGAATCCCTGGATTCAAAATAAGCTTGGAAAATATAGTAAATTCACCTATGCAATGAGCAATCATTATTAACACAATAAAACATGGCCTGACCACGTAAAGATTTGAAAAGTAAAATTAATTGAAACCATGGAAGGTGACTTACCACATGATGCTACACAAATCATGTCTGATGGGGAAAAATGGGCAAAGGTTGCAACCCTAAATCGGGTCACTTCTCCATTTTGGCGGGCCACTTCTCCATTTTAGCGGGCTATGCCTGAAAATAAGGTTTCGAATTTCACTTCTTCATTTTGGCGGGCTACGATTGAAAATAAGGTCTTGACGAAGGTTTTAGAGTATGTTTATTAAAATGAAAATTATGGCCAAGATTTTAATAATGACCAAGATCTTGTTCTTCTCTTTTTATTTCTTTTATTTAAGTTTCTTAATTCTTTCTCTATTAGTTGTTTCATTTTCTTTCTTTTCTTTATTATTATTTATATTTCTTCCATTTAATTTCCTTCTCTCTTAATTGTCCCAATTTTTCTTTTATTTAATTTTCTTCTTTATTTTTCAATCTCTTATTTTTTGATATTTAGTGTCTCAAAGTTATCTAGTGTTTTAATAATAATAATAAATATACTAATAATGGAATATTAATAATATAATATAATAACAATATAATAGAATATATATACATAGATTCTATTAAATAGAGGACTTAATATTATATAGATGATAGATAATTTGTGAATCAACTTCATCCATGAAGAAGGGAGCTATAAGTAATAAGTAATGAAACTTTGAATTTCATTGAGAGTTTGATCTTGGCTCAAGATATTGAACATTGGCGACATGCTTAACACATGCAAGTCGGACAGGAAGTGGTGTTTCCAGTGGCGAACGAGCGAGTAATGCATAAGAACCTGCCCTTGGGAGGGGAACAAGCTTAGGTAGGGGTCCCATGAGGGGGGCTTAAACTCTATGGATTATGATCAAATTCAAATTCAAAAGAATAGAGGAGTAATAATAATTTATTTAGTCATTTTTATTTGTCTGATAGTAGTCATTTATTTTTGGTTTTACCTAATGACCAAATTAGTCACTTATAAATGATCAAATTAGTCATTTATTTGCAATATTCTACTAGTGTTAGTCACGTGACTAAAATTTTTAGTCACGTAGTCATTTATTTGCCAAATTCTACTAGTGTTAGGAGTGTTTTTATGCTTTATTAATTGAGTTAATATTAGATCATTATGTCTCATCTCATGAGATGTTGAAACTTGTCATGATCTGATCCCTTTCTCATTTAGGGTTTTTCTCTTATAATCACTCAACCCTCATTGTAAATACCTCTCTAAAATTATCTAGAGCTTTCATATCTTCTTGAAAGTCTTTTGCTTATGTAGCTTTTTCTTATTGAGGAATATTGCATATATTGTTTGCAGATCTCTTGCATGGAAGGTGTGTTTGTTTGTTCTTTGATCTCATGGCTAATGGTTTTGTGCTTGTTTCACAATTCTAACATGGTATCAGAGCATGGATTCAGCGAACCCCTTCTTGATTTATGAGATTTTCTTTCTTCAACGAGCGTTGCAGGCTTTAGATCTGAATCCCCTTTGCCTTTTTCTTGAAAATTTTGGAGATGGGCATTTTTCGGTGCATTTTGGTGCAAAAAGGACCTCATCATTGGATTCAGAGCTATTGAGAAAGTTGAATTTACCTTTTTTTACATCTGATTTAGATTCTTGATGCTAGATCTATGAAGGTTTGAAGCGATTGCTTTGTTTCCAGATCCAGAAGGTAGTTGCAATTTCGATGCATTTTGGTGCAAAAAGGACGTCACCATCACGCTTAGGAGGCCCAAAAACCTTAAGAACTCCTGTCAAATCATCAAATTTGGTGAAGTTGGCTTCCAAGGCAAAACATTTTTGTATAGGGGCCCGTACGACCCCTGTACAGACTCCTGTGCACACAGATTGAAAAAATTTGCAATAAAATTATAGGTCGACTTATTTTTTTCTAAACTTCTTTTTTGAAATTTAAAAACAAATTAAAAAAATAAAAATAAAAAGCTTTTAAAAAAAGCTGGGGCGGATTTTTAAAGAAATGACAACCAAACTTCTTATTTTAGGAGCATATTTTTATTGGCGGGCACATTTTTGAAGAGCTACCCATAGGGTACCCACTTGCGTAGGCCCTTGCGGGTCCATACCACTGATAGCAACTTAAGTCCATTGACTGGTGGCTTAAGACTATCAATGGTGGCCTTAAAACCGCTGACCGACAACCCAACCTCCCATACTCCAGATTTTCGACCATTGAAATTTCTTCCAAGTAGTAATCAAAAATTTGCCGATAGCTCTCCAATTTTTTTGACATTGTTTTTTTCCTAGCAACTGTGCAATTTCCTGGCAACTGGCTTTTACCAACGACAACATTTTCCTGAAAAAAGCCATATTTTTTCGGCAGGGAGCACTTTATTGGGCGTCAGAAAAAATTTCAGGCAATTTTCCTGGGGGGGGCATTTTTTTGCAAGCACAAGGAATATTCTCGAGAATATTCCGCTCATGTCAGTCGTACAGACGCTAACAAGGCCCCAAGTCCCCTTCTTTAGCCTCTAGGGAGAAATTTTTTTCTTTTGGCCATAACTGGGGCATACAATATCATTTTTCAGCAAACGAGATATCGTCGGAAAGTTGATTTTGTCAAATTTCTAGTGATGTGGGTTTCATTGCTTTATTTTTTTGCTAGTGCATTTTACAACTTGTTGAAGTTAGAGGAGCTATTTTCAGTCCCGAGCTCATAAATTTTGACTAGTTTCTTTGCTTTTCATGATTCTAGGGGTGTTGTAACCGTATTTCAAAGCTCTTCAGTTCCATCCATGCAATTTTTCTAGATTATTCTCTAGGTATATTTTATTCAAATTTTTGTGTTTTTGCATTCTGGTAAATCACTTGGACGTTTTAGCTCTTGGAAACTTTTCGTTTGCGTTGGTTGACTCGTTTTTGGCTGTTCTATATCTATTTCCAATATCTTATCTTATTTGGGCATTGTAGACATCTTTTTCATGCACTTTTTCTTTTGTAGATGCACTGAGATAAAGTGCCATTTTGGTGTATATCTTTTGGGGTTTTCACACATCCTGTTGTGCCTATTGTATTCACACTATGATATAAAGTGCCATGGGGGGTGATGTTTTGCCTTTTTTTTCCATCACACCTTTTTCAAATGAGTGTCCCTTCCATGAAAATAGTGAATCTTGTTGATTCTTGCCTCATGCATGTGTGCATTAGTTTGCATACCCTTTATTTGCAGGTTGTTTCTTCTACATGCACTTCTTGTTTTCACACAGTTTCAGTGTTCCTGTCATGGCTCTTCCCTTTTCAGCATTATGGGGGGTTTCTATTGTTGGTGCTAATACTTCTTTGGTTTCCCGTTGGAGTGAGCTATGTATATAGTATTTGTTCCTATGTACTTTCAGACACAGTGTACATCAGTGGTTGGTTAAATGCATTTCGATGAGATGGATCACTTACCATATGGACACTCTTACTTTCCTATTTCTGAAGGTTCTTTATTCAACACTCTATCAGTCATCTTTGACAATAGTTTACAACTTCGTGCTTTTGGATGTTCTACATGTTCCTATTTTTTAGGACACTGTGGCTTTCATCTCTTTTTGGAGTAGATTTTTCCCATGAGGTTTTCTCTATTTCTCCGCATTATAGAGATCTTATGTTTGTACATGGGTACCTTATTTGGCTATGTCAAATGTTGGGACCCATAATGCATTCTTTTTTAGGGTTTTTAGCTACTCCCTAAGTTCATCTTAAGGGGGGGTGTTAGAGTTATCATGCATTAGCTAATAATTAATTAAGATTTAATTGATTATTAGTCTAATTTATTCTTGTGCACTTAAGCTAAGCTTAGGAGTCATTTTATGCTTTATTAATTGAGTTAATATTAGATCATTATGTCTCATCTCATGAGATGTTGACACTTGTCATGATCTAATCCCTTTCTCATTTAGGGTTTTTCTCTTATAAGCACTCAACCCTCATTGTAAATATCTCTTTGAGATCATTTGGAGCTTTCATATCTTCTTGAAAGTCTCTTGCTTCTATAGATTTTTCTTGTTGAGGAATATTATTTGTAGATCTCTTGTGTGGAAGGTGTATTTGTTTGATGTTTGATCCTGGGGCTCGTGTTTTTGTGCTTGTTTCATAATTCTAACACTCCCTTATTGGCGAGGCATAGCATAGGTGCACGTGCTCACTTGCAAAAGCTGAACTCCTAAGCGTAACTGTAGTTACTACTACCTTGCAATATTTTTTTAGATAGGAACTGATAAGTGCAACTGTAGTTACTACTACTAATATTTATTTAGGCAAGGACTCCAACTACAGTGCAACTCATGTTTTTGTATACTTCATGCTTTACTTTATATTAATAAAACATAAATAGTATAATATTTTAAAAAAAGTTGTTATAAGGCTAAAAAAAAGTTCAAGCCCATAATCCAACAAATAACAAGAGTCAAGTATGTAGTCTAACAAATAACAAGGGTCAAGGGTTATTTGTGGCATTTACAATATTGGCATATATTCAGGCGCCATACATATTCAACATACAGAGACAAAATATTTGGTATACTTACAGTTGATGTTTTGAAATCTTACATTCTTGGATTAAATATATTTATCATTGATTAATTTATTGATCAATAATTTATATTAGTCTTGGCACATTAACATTGGTTTTATTCAACACATTGATTTGTATCATTACATAGATACAAGGCATAATTGTGGATCTTATTATACAAGTCATGATATATAACATTTGATGATTATTTTATTATTTACAAGGTGGACATTTAAATGATGATTAGACCAAAAAAGCATTATGTTGGACTGACATATTCACTTTGATATTATGAGGCTTATTATAGTTATGAAGATTTTGACACAATCGGTTGTGCCCTAAAAGTTATTGTTTTTGTAAATACAAGGTATCATTTGTTCACAACCCACTTAGGGCTTGGAAGAAGTTTGGAGAAGCTTGGTGGAATTGGTGGTTTGGCGACTAACAACTCAAAAAATAGTTTCAAGGTTTCAAAGGCAGTTAAAGTTTTCAATGTTGCTCATCTTGGTAACTCGAATCCTTATTCTTTATGGTTTTGGGTATAATCTGGAAAATGTGGTTTCAATGATGCATATGTATATTGGCTTATCATTTTTCCATTGATTTTTTTTTTTTTGTTCATTCATATCCTTAGTCTATTTCTCTATGACGATGGTATTGGTCTTTTTGTTTGGATTTTTCATACCATGTCGGTTTGGTTTTGTTTTATGCCTTTTGATGTTTCATAGTTACATCTTTACCTATGGGTTCATTATCTTAGGTTTTTGAATAGGGCATACTTTGTATATTTTGGGGTTATTTGTATGTTGTCTTGAGAAAGGTTTATATTATAGTGTCTTTGTTTTTTATTATAAAATGTTATTTCATAAGGGTTTTCGCTTAGCATCCATCCATGGGTTATTGTTTTTGATAATAATGTTGTCATCTTCTAGGGCATGGGATCTTATATCTTTTAGCATTTTTTTTAAGCTTGTGGAAAAGGCCATGTAATGTATCTATTGTGTTAACTATATGGGGCAACTATGTGTTTTTGTTGTACCATCCATTTATGAGCAAAAGGCAGATTAACAGGTAGTTTAAAAGTTGTTAAAAGTCACCACAGTGACTTGATAGGGGGAGGCAGTTGTCAGATCAGTTTTAAAAGGTTTCTTTGATGTTTGTAATGAATGAAAGATGGAAATATCATGAAAACCATTGAATATTTATTTAAACAATGATTTATCACTATTTGTTGTTGGTGCTTTTCACAGAGTTATCATGTTGATTGTATAAACAAAATTTTGTAAAGAAGTTTTGCAAGCAATATGCAAAACACTGGATTGTATAAACTGATATATTTTATATTTTAAAGAATCCAAGTAAATGAGTCTTTGGGATATGAAATGTGTTAGTTTTGGGAAGCAAAAATGTTTTGTAGTGAAACAAAGAGATCCTCTTTAATTGATTGATTCATAAATGTTATATGAAGTTGTATATGATCATGTCAGTGAGGCATATTCTTAATAGCCAGTGAGGCACACTCTTGCCAGTGAGGCATATTCTTTATTTCCAGTGAGGCACATGCCGGTGAGGCATTGTAAACAAAAGTTTTCAGATAAAACCAGTGAGGCATTTTGAGTGGTTTTTATTCCCCATGAGGGTTTCCCATTCCGAACAATATTTGTGTTGTGGGTTGTCATTATCATTGATGTGTTTGATTCTTATGTTCATGAGTTAATGTTTATCATATATTTCTTCATAATGTTGTGTTGATGAATCTTTGACTGTGACCTGTCAATTTTTAATTGTCATACTACCTATCTTAATACACCAAAAACTATCATGATGTTTATATATGGCACTTTAGTAAAAGTTGTCTTGATATCGTGTTAGTCTTGTCAAAAGTGTGAGTTGATGTCTTGAGTTAGTAATGTCCACCAAAGTTCTTGATTCTGAGTATGCCAGTTCTCATGGCATTAATCATTCAAGTTTTGAAAGTTTAATTCAAGGTTGTTTGGAATTAGTATACCACTGATTCACCCCCCCTCTCAATGGTATTGTACTCCAACAAGTCAATCATCCTACTTGAATTTAGAAACATTGTTATTGCATTCAACTTTGCATTCAATTTCTTGTCAAGTTACTTTTTCTTGCATTCATTTGCATAATTTTTAGTTTCTAAACATTGGGTCTCTAGGTAGGCAATCTAGGAACATTGTAAACAACTCAGATTTTTCTATTTTTATGATAACAAACCTTATTGGGACTAAAATTCCCTTACTGTAATCTTATTCCCTCTGTGGGTTTCTGGCTTAGAAACCTCTCTATGTTGTTTGCTTTCAGTTTCACTTTTTGAAACTTCAAAATTCCTTCAGTAGGACCAAGACGCCCTTGCTGGCGTCTTAGTCCCTATTGAGTTTGAAGTTGTAGTTTTTAGGGTTTAAATATGCTTTTTTGTGCTTCCTAAGCCTCCTGGTAACATATATTATAAGTTTGGAAATTTTCGGGGACATCTATTTTATGCATCTAGATCAAAAACATCAATTTAGGGCACTCATTTTTGAAATCATTTCAATCACAAGCATCATTATATCTGAAAATGCTCACATTTTTGAAACTTTGCATAATATGGATAAAAGTACTTTTCACTTTTGGATATACAATGTTTACATTCATAAAAATTTGCATAAGTTTGATAAAAAAAGCATGTTTTGCATCTTTGGATATACATTATTTATATTATTAAAGCATTACATGAGATCGTTAAAAGTGCTTTCCATTTTTGGTCAAACAATGTTAGTCCCTTACCTTTCTAGGAACACTAAGAAAAGGTTCATATCACCTCCCTATATGAGTGTTTTAGTGAAAGAGAATACAACCTCGGACAATCCTAACGATCATATTCATTCTTCTCCTAATATCACTCCTATTTGTGAAGAAGATATTTTGGTTTTAGAAGAACCAATCAATGAGAGCTTTGAGAGTCCTAGTTGTTTCTCTCCTCTTACCTCTCTTAGTGAACAGGACATTGATGAGCACGAAGAACTAACCATAGGTGATCATGATGACCACAAAACCATTGACACTTCAACTAGTCTACATTAATTCCAACATCTTCACCTCTTGTGATAATGTTCTAGAGGATGAAAGTGTAAGTAAAGATATGTTGGTGTTGGATGATCAAAACTTTAAGATCTATTACAACCCTCTTTGTGATCCTTCCCCTACCTATCCTTTTAGAGAACAAAGGAATGAAATCGTAAATGATCATGACAATCACATTTTTTCTTCTCCTAGTGTATCTCCTAGTTGTAAAGATGATACTTTGATGTTAGAATATTTAATCGATGAAATTCATGGGAATCTTGATTTCCTCTCTTCCCCTAGAGAAAAAATTATGGAACAAGACAACAACATCATTGACGAACAAGAAAATTTAATCATGTGTGACTCCCTTACATGTGATGAATTCATCTTAGAAGAACCAACCTTTGAATGTCACAAATATTTGGTTTTTATTTCTCCTAAAAACTCTCCTACTAGGGAAGATATAACGGTGGAAGAAAATGAGAACATTGACAATAGTAATTCCTTAGATGAAGATGATGAAGTAACATTAGACTCCTCTTCACTAAGAGATCATGAAAATAATGATAAGTCTTCTGAGGTTATCCACATTAGATACCCCTTGGAGTACTCTCCCGATCCTAAACTTATCATCAATCCACCCTCTCAAAAACCACAAGTTCAAAAAAAAACCCTTCCTTATCCTCAAACCACCTAAGAATAATGTTTCATAGCAATCGAGTTACAATATTGTTTCTCATACATACAACACTAGGAACAATTTGCAACCGATCCAAACACCTTCAACATCCCTCCCTTTTCCTAATCCCATTTTGCCTAGTGCTCCCCGTTTAACTTTGCATAGTGGGAAGGAGTATGATCTTGTTGAACAACTTAAGAATACTCCTAAAAAGATATCCCTATGGGGCCTAATTCATAATTCACCTAATTATCACATTGTGCTTCAAACATCCTTGCAACAAGTTGTGGTTCCCTCTAGTGAAAACCTGAATGACATAGCAGCCATGATTCAAGGAATAAATGCTGACATTGTTTTCCACCAAAGTGAACTCCCCCCTTTGGAAGTGCAAAAACAAAATGAATCTTTCATGATCATAGCTCAATACAATAACACATGGATAAATGAACCCTTATTGACAATAGCTCAACCTTAAATGTGTGTAGTGTGAACCTTTTAGATAAGCTTGGTGTTGATAAATCAAAAATCCTACCCACCTCTTTATCTATTAATGGCTTTGATAACATGTGAAAACAACCGCTTGGTGTAATCACTTTACCTATTAAATCTAGAAAGGCCACATTAGAAACACCGATCCATGTTATGCCTCATGATCTTTCATATAATATTATTTTAGGTAGGTCATGGATTCATATAGTGAATGGGGTTCCTTCCACTCTTCATCGTAAAATGAAATACATCTACAAAAACAAAGTCTACACACTTGAAGTTGACCCTAAACCAAACAATTATTTTAACATTCAGAAAAACAAAGAGAATCCTTTCAACAAATTGACACCAACTACACAAGTGGAACCCACACAAGAACAACAAAAAGATAGATGTCCTAAACCCTTCACAACGATATTGCTAGATGATTTGGGATCATTGAGTTTCAAAGCAAAATTCATGGGAGAATACAAAATCATAAACAAAGACTCTAACAAGGGTGAAGAAGAGGCAATAATGTCAACACAAAATTTGGAACACCCTTCTAAAGCATCCACCTCAACCACTTTAGAAGAAAAATAAAATTACACAACAAACTTTGATGAGGTAGACTATCAACAACCATCAACTCCAAAAGAAATGAAAAAGCTTTATGGAAAAGGTTATGAGCTTACGAAACAACTTGGATATAGTGGAAAAGGATGTGGTGCTAGAGAACAAGGTATTCGTGTCCCTATAGAGCCTCAAACACAAGAAAAAACTAGCGGTCTCAGTTATTGTCCTTTGATAGAAATAAACAAGCTGTCACTTAACATCAACACTCTTACAAAAGATTACTCTAAGCCGACTTTAACAACAGTGCATCTTGAATTGATAGACACTAGTGATCTTGATTGTTATCATTTGAAAGAAACAAAGAAATCTTCACTTAATGTCAATGTCATCACACAAAACACTAATGATTTGAATTCGATAGATTTTATGTCTTCCTTTAAAGAAGAGAACAAAATATCCCAATCTAAAGAGTCTTGTGTAGGTATGACATCCTGTACTAAGCAAGAGATATCTTTGTCACAATATAAAGAACCATTTTCTACTTTTGATCAAGAAAGTATCTTGGCGAGTCTCCTCCAAGATCGTTTGATATCTCTCCCTTCAAGAACACGAAATAAATTTTACTACAAACATTCATTTTGTGCATATCATAGAGTTCATGGTCATTCTACTAATAAATGTAAGGCTTTGACTAACAAAATTTGACATCTTAAGGAATGTGGTGCTCTTCCCCATGTGGAAGCACCTAATTCCTCTAATTGATACTAATTTTTACCCAACATGTTTCTCATCAATCATTTCAGCTCACCCTTGTCCTGTGCTAAGTGGGGGCAAGGGGTTAGGTAGCCTTGTCCTCGTATATCACCTGTCATTGCCTCTTTTGGCTAGTTGACTGCCTTCCATGTGTATATAAGAGCAAGCTTAGGATGTGGATTTTTGGTTCTCTAAATCAACAAATCGAATGAGTCCTATAGAATAGCCACTTTCTAATGCTCAGACTCAAAGGTGGATTTGGCCAACTGACAAGATTCAATCAAAGACTAAAATCTCCTACACTTCTAGCTCTGTGGAACCAATGTGGGTTTCCCTTACTATGTTCATTTTGATTTACTTGATGAAGAAAACTTCTAGACACATATATGTTCCTATTAAGTGCAAATAGACATTATTCATCAAAGGTTTGGCTGACCTTTAAACAAATAACTACCTATTGCTAGGAATTAAGTGGAAATTAAAATTCATACGTTGTAATTGAAGGTATTCAATGATTTTCATTCTCATTCTAAATCCCTTAGCTAGGCACATCACTAAAATATCTATCAAATAACCTAATAAAGAGACCAATGCTTCATCAATTGGGATAATGGAGTCAAATTTGCAACAACCAGTAGTACATCAACCATTTATCTCAGACATATTGTCATACTATCTTTTAGTATTCAACTCTGCATCTAAAAGACAACTTCTTACCAAATCCTATGCTATTTCCTCACAAACCTGTGACTTCATTTAAGCATTTAATCAATCCCTTGAATTAAAGCTAAAACAAACTCACCCATTCAATTAAAACAATTGAAGAAAAACAAAAAAATCCTCAACCCTTTTATTCATAATCTGCAAGAAGATTACAAAGGAGAGTATATGTTTCAGAATTAAGATTTTCTTTCATAATCTGTGGCTTCTGTAAAACCATTTTAATATCATTACATACATGAATCACACCCAAGACAATTTACTGTTCTATTCATCAATATTTTTATAATATGCTCCTTGAGTTTAGCTATTCACCTGGATCAATTTTGGACTCAAGAATGGAACCCTTTACAATGAGAAAAAAATCAGAAGATAAAGAAGAAAGACCAAAATAGAAAAATCCTTAGAATTTATCTGTAGAGGACACTTGACAGCTTCCTTCTCTGTCCATCAACAACAAAAACTCAAAATATTTTCTCTCATCCTTTGGAATAATAAACTTGCCTCTGTATTTTGCCTACTCTTTGTTCAACAACAAAAAGTTTCCCCACGTGAAAAATCTTCATCATTTTACCCCTGTAGTTGAAAATGGCTTTTCTCGTATTTGAAAAATAATCTCTCCATGAAAATCATCTACCCAACTCCCCTTTGCAATTGAAAATAACTACTTCTCACTCTCGTGAAAGCATTTTCACTCGAAGTGAAAATACATATTTGTATTCAACATTTTACATTTTATTAAAGCCTCTTTGCTTTTAACATTCTCCCATGGGCAAAAACTTTACTCCTGCACCATTAAAATTTTCACTTTGTAATTAAAATAATCACCATAAAGTGAAAACCCCTTTAAAATTAAAATATTTTCGGGCAAACAAATTTACCCGCATCCTTAACTGCATTTTACATCTAAAAGATTTTACTATTGCCCATTAAAATGAAAGCCCCAGAGTTATTCGAGCACATTTAATAATCATTTATTTAAAATAGTGAGCTTTTGAATATCATATCCTTGGGAAAATTTATGTTTAAAAGGTTTTGCCATTAAAAACCTTTTATCATGGGCCCACCATTCTTTCTCCTTAGTAAGCACATCGCCCATTGCTTGAAGAAATAGGAGGATGGAAAATCAAACCAACGATGGGCAATGGAAGCACACACACCATCGTTGGTTGCAAAGGAATAAATTCATCATGACCTGCGATGAGCAATCAATAGCAGGAATTAAGCTACATCTTGTGTTTATTGCTGGCCATTGATTTGGGTTATGCCCTTTTTTTGTTGTATGTATCTTTTGCTTGGCAATGGTGGCTCCTCCATTCACTTGAAAGTTTCGGAAGCCTTTTCAACAAATCCATTTTATATACATGTTGTGAATCATGGAATTCAATGAAACCATAGTTATGTGAGGCAAATTATTTTTTAAACAATTTTACGTGCCTTGTCTTTGTTGGTTCCACACTTCTGAACTGCATTGAGCTCATTTAGAACTTGTGCAAAATTTCCTTTGCAATATCACATGGACCCCTTTTCTAGTTAGTGCAATGGTGCTTCATCTACAACAACAAATGCCTCATGTCTTTGTGCCAAAACCATGCTCGAGCCTTTTTAGTGTCATGTAGCTATTCAAACACAGGCAAGATTAAATAGTGTTGTGATTTTATCCCCTGATATCCCAAAAAAAACTCTATCTTCCTCATAGAGCCGCACCAAAACAACAAGACTGAGTTCAGTGTCAAAATTTTACCAATACTCCATCGAACCTTCTAAAAATGCATTTCCTTCCTACTAGTTCTCATTGCTAGCAACAATCTCCTCTCATCGAAGCTGAGCTAAAACTTGAGGGTGCCAGATGTATTGCCCAAATCAAATAGAACCTCCACAAAATAGTTTTGATACACTTTGACTACAAGCACAATCCCTCTATTGTGTTCGCTTGAAGATTCTTGAAGCCCTTTCAAAAAATCATTCTTAGGTGTACGTTGCAATCATGGCATCCCATGAGACCACATTTACCTAGAAACCTCTCCAATCAAGCACATTGTTCCTTGTGAGGGCTCCTTAATGTTACCATTGTCATCGTAGATTTTATCACAAATATTTTTCGAGCCATGTTCCAAGCATTCCTCATTTGAACAATCTCATCACACTGTGTTCTCTTATTCCCTTCCACATTCACAAATAATTTATTATTCCAAAGCTTACAAATTCCTTGCACTGCATCAACATCATGAAATTGATGATTGATTTTGAATTGAAGGAATCATCTATTGGGAATTGACCAAATATGTCTTTAATATGTGAACAAACTACATCAATATTTATGACAAGAACTACACCTGAATCAATTTCCATTTTACAAAGTTTTACTACAATTGTGTCTAAGACCGCCAATTAAAGGTATTGGCAATATTCTTGAGTAATAATTAGTTGGTTGCAAGAAAGATGTAGCCATGTATCCACATAGTTAACGAAATTAAATAATGTTAGTTTGATATTTTCCTTTTCAGTATCATATAAATGTTTGAATAACCAAGCGAGGATTTAAATAGTGCTATGAGTTTATCCCATAGTAACTCAAATGAAACACCATCCTCATTTGTTTTTTGGAAGAATTCTATACTTTTGCATGCATGAGGTCAAACAAACTCTGCCCCATTACCTTCTAAAAGGTTGTTTTATTAAGCCTTAGCTGTGCTCACCCTTTTAAACTTTGTTCTTGAGTGAAAAATGGACCTTACTTTGCATTCAAACCCCTGAAGGCAGACAATTTACTTAAAGTCGCTGCAATCCAACTATGTAAAGCATGTCTGGTCCCCATGTGGGCCCAACTATTTTTTTTTGTTTTCAAACAAGTTTCATCTTAAATTGATCTGACATGGCGTTTGAATGCTCTTGAGATGAAAAAGATAAAGTGGGTTGTCATTAAAATCCGCTTTCAAGCATATTTGCACTGTAGTCAAAACATACCAAGTGGGCTCTGGAATCGCTCTGGAAAACCAATCAAACAACCCCTTGAAGCTATAAAAATGTATATGAACATAGACATTTGACTCGAGAATGGAGTGAAAAATATGGTTCAACACAAGAGATATCAAGGTGCAAGATATTAATTAACAAATTTGCTCAATCAAGCATTTCTATAACTGCACATGTTCATAACCAATCAGGGCTCACCAAGTCACCACTTTGAAAAAATACCAAACCATATCCTTGGAAGCTGCCACTAGAAACATAAGCTCATCTAGGTGCATTGAGTATGCGTACAAGAGGAATTTTCTTCAATCATCAATCTTCATGAGATATTAGGAGTCAAAGTTGATCACCTTGAAACACTACCAAAAATGCAGATATAAAATCAGAACAAATTGCATTTTGTTTTAATCTTGAAAAAATAGCAAATCAGAACCCGAGGCTCTAAAATTTGACATGGGAGCTTATGATTATGGGGATAATGGAGATAAATAATCCATTCATCATGAAGATCATCCACTTGTAAAATATAATCTCGAACGGGAGGTCACTTCGCAGAAATGAAAGTTCTCAAACATCAAAACAACACCAGAGCCCTCCAACTTTTCTTTTCAAAACCTAGTCAAAAATCATCATGGGAAGCTGAAAACTGACATGCACATTCAAATATGTCACATGAGTGTGTCCACCAAGGTTTTTTGCATGAAAATCAACAAGCTCCAAATTATGATCGTCTAAAGTAGGCCATTTAGGCAGATTTTTTAGGTTCACTTCTCAGTGTGCAAAGGCAAAATTTTCAATGTGGGCATTTCAAATTTGTAAAATTTGAGAGTGCCACTAGTGGCTCCGACTGGGTATATATGACCCCTATGGGCATATCAAGAATCTAACTCTTTGGGGAGTAGACCAAATGTTGAGTCCATTGGGTGCTCTCAAATTGCTCCTTTATTCAACCTTCTTTTCAACTTCACTTGGTGACCCCATGCCACCAAATGAAAAAGGGGAATCAATATTTACCTCTTTCAAACACCAATTTGTTAAAAGAGTTGATCTCCCTAAACTCATTCTTTCCTCTTTAACACCACAACAACATGAGTGACTACACTTTTGCAAACACAAGTGTCAGATTGCCTTTGTATGAGTGGAAAATTGCTCCCTGTTTAGCTTTGTTGTCACATGGCAGCCAAATTACATAGGTGACATCACTGCCACTCTCTTCATTTTCTGATTTTGTATCAAGTGGAAAAATTAGAGAATAGTGATCAAGGCCACATTAAAACACAGTCTTATCACATTCACTAACCGCCTCATAATGATCATTCTTAGAGGAGATATCATGGCTAAACAATAATATGCAATCCTCTTGTGTGTTGAGCAAAGATTGCTCATACATTTATAATTCCTTCAAATCAATCAAACCATAGGTAAGTTTATCTTCATCCCAACAACACAAACCAAACACATTATCATGTGTTTCAAGATTCTGAAAATCATATTTATCAACACCCACAATACCTTCATCTACATTCAAATCAGGGCATTCAAAAGAAACATCAACCTCCAATGCATAAGCAACGTTTTCTATCTCAGGTTCACACATGATGTTGAATTCATTCCTCAGACCACTATGCAATTCCATATGGAATATCTCGAATAAAGATTCAAATAATTCAAAATTTAAGCCTGAGCCAAAGGTTTCACATTGATTTTTCATAACATGTTCAGTGTCTAAATCATTTTGAATGCTATCACTTTTAGGATTAACAGAGTCAACGAAAATAATTTCATGTGCACTATCAGTTGATAGGAATGTTGACCTATGTTTCAGAGACTCACTGTTATTTGAAAATTGTTCATTAGACATAGAGCTAGAATCTTCATTCTCCTTCATGCTAATGCACTCCCCAATCAAAACAAACATGTCCATTTTCATACTATGAAGATGAGAAAGATCATCAAAGAAAGACCCATATTCAATTTAATATTGACTAACATCACACCCGCTATCATTTGCATCATTTGGCTGCTCTACACATAGATCAAAATGTTTTGTAATATCAACACAATCTGAAAGTCCATCAAATTGTTTCACATTATCAATGGGCAATAATGTTGATCCTAGATCCATGTGTTTGTCATAATGCATAACTTGATCATTCAAGAATGAACTCCTTCCTTCATCAATGTACACATCATCCTTTTCATGTGTAACTAAACTTTCTAACTTTTCTTCTCACAAGCAACTGGGACATCAACATGTTCATCATCATCTTTATCATTTCTAGCACTATGTTCAAGATCTACATACTGAAAACACATATGCTTGTCTTCTAATTCTTCATCATTCATAGAATTAACATGCTCCATTGATGACGAACCCAAATTACATTCCAAGTATGCCTCAACCATAATTTGTTCCTTCACTTGTGGGCAAGTGACTTCATGAGCATTCGTGTCATTACATCCTTTAGGTGAAGAAAGTGCCTCTAGATCATCCTTATAGGAGAATTCATAATCAACAGAGGAGAAATTTGTTTGGCTATCATTAAAATCCTCATCACAAGAAGACTCATCCCTACATAAACCATGCTCAATTTTTTCAAAGTGAGTGCTTGGACTTTTATCTTCAATGTCTTGATCACTGATTTGTGATGAGATGTCAACAACATGTGCACTGTTTTCACTAATCACAACATGAATTGGAATTGTTGGTATGTGGCGACTAATCATTCTATACTGTACACTCTTCATGTATCCTCGCCAAGGTTACAATAGGTGTAATTCAGACCATTGTGTTTATTTTAAGATGCTAGGTGAAGATAGCTACATTATTTTATGTTTATATGTTGATGATATGCTTGTAGCAGGGTCTAACATGGATCACATAAAGGAGTTAAAACAACAGTTAGCAAATTCATTTGCTATGAAGGATTTGGGGGCAGCAAAACAAATCCTTGGTATGAAGATTACAAGAGATAGGAAAAACAGGAAATTGTTTTTATCTCAGGTTGATTATGTTAAAAAGGTGTTGCAGAGATTTCATATGGAGAATGCAAAAGCTGTCAGCACACCTTTGCCCAGTCATGTAAAATTGACTAAGGATATGTGTCCAAAGACACAAGAGGAGGAAGAAAAAATGTCCAAGGTACCATATGCTTCAGCTGTAGGTAGTTTAATGTATGCCATGGTATGCACGAGACCAGATATTGCACATGCTGTAGGAGTTGTTAGCCGGTATATGAGTAATCCAGGAATTGAGCATTGGAATGCAGTGAAATGGATTCTCAGGTATTTGAGAGGTACACCGGATAAACATTTATGTTTTGAGGGCTCTAATACAGATTTAAAAGGCTATGTTGACTCAGATCTGGCAGGGGATATTGATACCAGACGGAGTACCACAGGTTATGTATTTATCGTTGGTGGGACAACAATAAGTTGGATATCTCAATTGCAAAAGGTGGTTGCTTTATCCACCACAGAGGTAGAGTATGTGGCTGCAACAAAGGCAGCAAAGGAAATGATATGGATGCAATTTTTCATGGAAGAGTTGGGAAAACAATAGGCTGAAAATTACTTGTTCACAAACAGCCAGAGTGCTATACATCTTGCAAAGAATTCTGCCTTGCACTCTAAAACCAAACACATACAGTTGAGGTATCATTTCATTCGGTCAGTGTTGGATGATGGACAGGTAAAGCTGGAAAAGATACATACAGATGTAAATCCAGCAGATATGTTTACTAAGGCAGTGATAAGGGAGAAGCTGAGCTCCTCTTCAACTTCGGTTGGCCTTCAAGGTTGAATTAAAGTATAAGAAAGTAGCAAGGTCCAAGGTGCTTATTTCCAGTGGGAGTTGTAAGTGCAGCGGTGTTGTCTAGGTTCAGTCTCTAAGTGGGAGATTGTTGGTATGTGGCGACTGATCATTCTATACTGTACACTCTTCATGTATCCTCGCCGGGGTTCGGGGCCGGGCCGATCCCCGGGTGGGGGTTCGGGGGCGGTAGCCCTAGAGAAAATTTTTTGGCTTGCTTTTTCGTGAAATTACTGAAAAAGGGAAAAATCACAAAAAGGGAAAAAACCCCGATTTTGTATAACCCTAATTTATAAAGGGTTTAGGATAGAGTTACAGTATCATAAGAAACAGGCGATTATTCACGATATTGTAATAGGGTTTTACACTAGTTAATAATATCATTGGATGGTTGCGGTTTGGTGGATGTAGCCCACATTGGGTGAACCACGTTAAATTCTCTGTGTTATTT
Organism: Sequoiadendron giganteum; assembly: GCA_007115665.2. Classification (NCBI taxonomy): domain Eukaryota; kingdom Viridiplantae; phylum Streptophyta; class Pinopsida; order Cupressales; family Cupressaceae; genus Sequoiadendron; species Sequoiadendron giganteum. The sequence continues at coordinate 317,418,279 of CM021106.1, forward strand.
TTCTGTGTGTTTTACTTCTGGTTTATTTGATAAAATCGAAATTTAGCTTTTAGATATCTACCATTGAAAACCTAACAAGAATAACACCTTGTATCTCCTTTACTTCTTCATCACCCAAGATATTACAAGAATAAATTTCAAGCATATATATTTTTTCATCATACCATGTATTTTCTCCTTCATTACTATTGTATAGATCTGCATGTGTGTTGATTGTGAGGTGATTACAACCCATATCCTCATCCATACAAGATGGATCTTCATTTTCTGACATACACTTTTCATTTTTGTGTATCATGTTCTGACTTTTCTCAATAAGACAACTGCTATCTTCATTTTAAAACATCATATTTTTTTCATAATTACATTGGGCTCATTCAACAATCTTTATCCAATCAAGTACCTGGTCCAAGCTATGAGGCTTCAACTCATTCGGCAAGGCACTCAACCCAAAATCATATATTTCACAAAATAGATCAATGCACATTGAATCCTTAGGTCTAAAATTTATGGGGAATTTCAACAAGGCATCCAAAAACCTTGAGAACAAATCATGTGGTGATTCTCCTTTGCATCTTTTCATTTTAGACAATCCTTGAACAAAATACATTTGATCAACATTGCTCAAATTTTGTTGACGTTCAACTTGGAGCCCACCATGATTTGTATGTTGTGATGATGGAGAGATCAGTATAGTAGAAGCATTACCATCTTGACAATCATTTCTATTATCTGATCCATTAGTTCTATTTGCATGAGGTGTGTTAGGATGACCAACATTCACAGCCTTATGTCCTTTCATCATTGAATACTTCAAATTGTTCTCAATATTTATGGCAAATTGATATGCTTGGTGCAGGGTTGTGGGATCTTTATCTCTTAATAGATAACTCATCTTTTTATCAAATGCACCTAAGTACACGACCAAACATTCAACATCATTTGGTCTTATGCTTGTAGGGATCTCTCTTATTATCTTTGAAAATCTGAGATTAAAAGAGGGGATTGACTCATCTTCCCCTTTCTCCATGCTCATGAACTTTCCTCTTATTAATATTGGATCAATCCTTTCACCAAATTGCTCCATGAATACTAATTTAAACTCCTCCTAGGAATATATAGAGGATGCTAGTAAATAAGAGAACCAATCTCTTGCATGTCCCCTTATGGACTGAACAAATAGCCTCATGATCCACCTCATAGTCATCCATCACATTATTTAATTCTTGCAAATGTTTACTTGTTGATTCAAAATTATCACTAGTGAATTTTGCTAATTTATCTCTGACCTTAGCTAGGATGAAATTTGGGTAACCCAAAATGCCACTGAACTTGATGGCTCTGTACATTTCAGTGTTGAAATTTCTTTGACAATCTAGCTGGGGCTGATCACAAATCGTGGTTTCACTAGGAACCATACTAGGATGCATATATTTGTGCATTTTGATACACCTCTTTCAACTTCAAACATCAACTCTACAGTTCATCATTCACTGCGCTATTTCTAGCTTTAATCATGACCTTAGAAAATCACAATGCATGATTCAAATGCATCTGTGCCTAAGATCTATTTAGTGGGAATATTTCAAGAACAAGCATACTTGTAACATAATACATAGGCTATAAATTATAATTCAGAAGTATGCAAACTCAATATTACTATCCTTTCCCTTTCTTAGTGCTAATTCACTTAATAGGGAACCAAAATTTTTAAGACTTCAAATATGGTTTCCACACACAAATTTCTTGAAAACCAAAAGTGAAGAATACTTGGATATGTTGTAGCTGCTACAAATTCTTCTTTTTGATTGGAAATATTATAGATTAGGGACTTTTCTTCACATCTTCAATAGGTTCTTTAGACAGAGTCGCCACCTCTCTTCACAGAGGACTAAACTTCAAGCAATATGAAGCTCCTTCAAAGATAAATTTCCTTTTGAGTTCCTTTCACTAGAAAATCACCACAGATCACGAAACTTTTAGGTTCACTGCAAAAATTTCTTTCTCCAAGATTTAATTCCTTCAATATTTGAACCAAATTCATATTAGCAAATAGTATGACTCTATAATATGACAATCTACACTTGGAGATTCAAATTTCTCCCTATCAGAGTCACCAATTTGTTGGTTCTCCAAATCAACAGATTGAATGAGTCTTATAGAATAACCACTTTCTAATGCTTAGAATCGAAGGTGGATTTGGCCAACTGACAAGATTCAATCAAAGACTGAAATCTCCTACACTTCTGGCTTTACAGGACCAAGGTGGGTTTCCCTTATTGTGTTCATTTTGATTTACTTGATGAAGAACACTTCTAGACATAGATATATTCCTATTAAGTGCAAATAGACATTATTCGTCAAAGTTTTGGTTGACCTTTAAACAAATAACTACCTATTGCTAGGAATTAAGCGAGACTTCAAATTCATATGTTGTAATTGTAAGTATTCAATGATTTTCATTCTCATTCTAAATCCCTTAGCCAGGCACATCACTAACTCAAATATCTTTTAATTAACCTAATAAAGAGACCAGTGCTTCATCAATTGGGATAATGGAGTCAAATTTGCAACAACCAGTAGTACATCAATAATTTATCTCAGACATTTGTGGACCATTGTCATACTATCTTATAGTATTCAACTCACTGCATCTAAAACACAACTTCTTACCAAATCCTATGCTCTTTCCTCACACCCTGTGACTTAATTTAAGAATTTAATCAATCCCTTGAATTGAAGCTAAAAAAACCCACTCATTCAATTAAAACAACTGAAGACAAACACAAATGTCCTCAACCCTTTTATTCATAATCTGCAAGAAAATTACAGAGGAAAGTATATGTTTTAGAATTAAGATTTTCTCTCATAATCTGTGGCTTCTATAAAACCATTTTAAGATCATTACATACATGGATCACACCTAAGAAAATTTACTATTCTATTCATCAATATTTTTACAATATGCTCCTTGAGCTTAGGTGTTCACTTGGATCAATTTTGGACTCAAGAACAAAACCCTTTACAATGAGAAAGGAACCAGAAGATAAAGAAGAAAGACAAAAACAAAAAAAATCTTAGAATTATTTTGTAGAAGACACTTGGCAGCTTCCTTCTCCATCCATCAACAACAGAAACTCAAAATATATTCTCTCATCCTTTATAATAATAAAATTGCCTTTGTATTTTCCCTACTCTTTGTTTGGCAACAAAAAGTTTCCCCACGTGAAAAATCTTCATCATTTTACCCCTGTAGTTGAAAATGGCTTTGCCCATATTTGAAAAAAAATCTCTCCGTGAAAATCATCTACCCATCTCCCCTTTGCAATCGAAAATAACTACTTCTCACTCTCGTGAAAGAATTCTCACTCTCCTGAAAGCATTTTCACTCGGAGTGAAAATACATATTTGTATTCAACATTTTACATTTTATTAAAGCCTCTTTGCTTTTAACATTCTCCCATGGGAAAAAAATTTACTCCTGCACCATTAAAATTTTCACTTTGCAATTAAAATAATCACCATAAAGTGAAAATCCCTTTAAAATTAAAATATTTTTGGGCCAACAAACTTACCTGCACCCTTAATTGCATTTTACATCTTAATGCTTTTACTATCGCCCATTAAAATGAAAGCCCCAGAGTTAATCAAGCACATTTAATAATCATTTATTTAAAATAGCGAGCTTTTGAATATCATATCCTTGGGAAACTTTACGTTTAAAAGATTTTTCCATTAAAAACCTTTTATCATGGGCCCACCATTCTTTCCCCTCAGTAAGCACATTGCCCATCACTTGAAGAAACGAGAGGATGCAAAATCAAACCAACGATGGGTGATGGAAGCACACACGCCATCGCTGGTTGCAAAGGAATAAAGCCACCATGACCCATGATGAGTGATCAATAGTAGGGATTAAGCTGCATCTTGTGTTCATTATTGACCATTGATTTGGGTTATGCCCTAATTTTGTTGTATGCAACTTCTGCTTGGCAATGGCAGCTCCTCCATTCACTTGAAAGTTTATGAAGCCTTTTCAATAAATCCATTTTGTATATACGTTGTGAATCATGGCATTCCATGAAACCACAGCTAGGTGAGGCAAATTATTTTTTAAACAAGTTCACATGCCTTGTCTTTGTTGGCGCCACACTTCCGAACCGCATTGAGCTCATTCAGAACATGTGCAAAATTTACTTTGCAATATCACATGGGACCCTTTTCTAGCTAGCACAATGGCACTTCATTTACAACAACAAATGCCTCATGTCTTGGTGCCAACACCATGATCGAGCCTTTTCAGTTTCATTTAATTGTTCAAACACAAGCAAGATTAAATAGTGTTGTGATTTTATCCCTTGATATCCCAAAACAAACACTATCCTCCTCATAGAGCTGCACCAAAACAACAAGACTGAGTTCAGTGCCAAAATTTTACCAATACTCCATCGAACCTTCTAAAAATGCATTGCCTTCCTACTGGTTCTCAATCAATGGCAGCAATCTCCTTCCATTGAAGCTGAGTCAAAACTTGAGGGCGCCAGATGTATTGCCCAAATCAAATAGACCCTCCACAAAACAGTTTTGATACACTTTGACTACAAGCGCAATCTCTCTATTGTGTTCATTTGAAGATTCTTGAAGCCCTTTCAACAAATTAGTCTTAGGTGTATGCTGCAATCATGGCGTCTCATGAGACCACATTTACCTGGAAACCCCTCCAATTGAAGACATTGTTCCTTGTGAGGGCTCCTCAATGTTACCATTGTCATCGTAGATTTTATCACAAATATTTTTCAAGCCATGTTCCAAGAATTCCTTATTTGAACAACCTCATCACACCGTGTTCTCTTATTCCCTTCCACATTCACAAACAATTTATTATTCCAAAGTTTACAGATTCCTTGCAGTGCACCGACATCATGGAATTGATGATTGATTTTGAAGTGAAGGAATCATCTTCTAGGAATTGACAAAATATGTCTTTAATATGTGAAAAAAATTCATTGATCAATATTTATGACAAGAACTACACCCGAATCAATTTCCATTTTGAAAAAATTTATTGCGACTCTGTCTAAGACTGCCAATGAAAGGTATTGGCAATATTCTTGAGCAATAATTGGCCGCTTGCAAGAAAGATGTAGCCATGTATCCACATAGTTAAGGAAATTAAATAATATTAGCCTAATAAAATATTTGCCTTTTCAGTATCATATAAATGTTCAAATAATCAAGCGAGGATTTAAACAGTGCTATGAGTTTATCCCATGGCAACTCAAATGAAACACCACCATCATTTGTTTTTTGGAAGAATTCTATACTTTTGCATGCATGAGATCAAACAAACTTTGCCCCATTACCTTCTAAAAGGTTGTATTATTAAGCCTTAGTTGTGCTCACCCTTTCAAACTCTCTTCTTGAGTGAAAAATGGACCTTACTTTGCATTAAAACCCCTGAAGGCAGGCAATTTACTTAAAGTGGCTGCAATCTAATTGTGTAAAGCATGTCGGGTCCCCATGTGGGCTCGGATAAAAAAAATAGTTTTCAAACAAGTTTCATCTTAAATTGATCTGACACAACTTTTGAATGCTCTTGAGATGAAAAACATGAAGTGGGTTGTCCTTAAAATTTGCTTTCAAGCATATTTGCATTATAGTCAAAATAGGCCAAGTGGGCTCTGGAATCGCTTTGGAAAACCAATCAAATAACCCCCTGAAGCTATGAAAATGCACAGGCACATAGAAATTTGACCCGATAATGGAGTGGAAAAGACGGTTCGACACAGGAGATCCTGAGGTGCAAGATATTAATTGACAAATTTTCTCAATCAAACATTTCTGCAATTGCACCTATTCAGAACCAATCAGGGCTCACCAAGTCACCACTTTGAAAAAATACCAAACCATCTCTTGGGAAGCTGCCACTAGAAAAATAAGCTCATCTAGGTCCATTGAGTATGCGTACACGAGGAGTTTTCTTCAATCATCGATCTTCACAAGATATTAGGGGTCAAAGTTGACCACCTTGAAACATTGTCAGAAATGTAAATGTAAAATAAAAAAAAACTGCATTTGCTTTTGATCTTGAAAAAATAACAAATAAGATCTTGAGACTCTGAAATATGATATGGGAGCATAAGAATGTGGGGAGAATGTAGATCAACAATCCATTTTTCATGACAATTATCCACTTGTAAAATATAAGCTCGAACGGGAGGTCACTTCACAGAACTGAAAGTTCTCAAACAACAAAACAACACTAGACCCCTCCAGCTTTGCTTTCCAAAAAATAGTCAAAAATCATCATGGGAAGCTAAAAAATGACATGCAAATTCACATATGTCACATGAGTGTGTTCACCAAGGGGTTTTGCATGAAAATTAACAAGCTCCAAATTATTACTGTCTAAAGTAGGTCATTTAAGTAGATTTTTCAGGTGCACTTTTGAGTGTGCAAAGGCAAAATTTTCAATATGGGAACTTCAATTTTGAAAAATTTGAGACTTCCACCATGGATGACATGCCTTAAGTTGGTTATCATGTGATTTACTTAATTATGCATTTTGGGGGCAACCCCTTCCCTTCTCATGATGTAGCTTATTGGAAACATATGACTTGGTATAGGGCTTTCTGAATAAGCTCTCATACCTCCTTCTACTTTAAAGAAATTACTCACAAAAATGGTGTTAGAAACCACTTTAAAGTGGGGGCATACATTGACACTCATGTTTCATTATGCAATTTTCTATTTTCTTGTGATTCGTCCTTTTCTTGGTGGTTTCATTATGTTTGATTTCCTCTAAGAGTGTGATATTTCTTTGACTTGTCCTCTCTTGGAGACATTAGTAATAATGTTCCCTAAGTAGAGACCTCACATGAACTAATAAAAATCCCTTCGAACATCCCTCTGTCTTATTGTGTTGCATCTTTGTACCTTATTAAAGTCATGGAGTTATATCTTTGATATGGCTCCTTAGGGCTCACCTAGTGGACAACTAGCTTCACTAGCCGTTGTGAGCATGCATTTTTCTTTGTCCTTATCATAGTCATGGGGGTATTACTTTGATATTGATCTCTTGGGGCTCACTTAGTGGACAACTAACTTCACCAACCCTTGTGAGCATGCGTTGTGTTTGGATAGTGGACAACGTGTTCCATTTGTAAACCTTTTTGGATAAACAACCTAGACCCGGTCCACAATGCATTGGATGGCCAGTCGATGCTTGATCTGTAGCATTTTTCCTTTTCATTTTGTTTTTATTTTTTATTTTTTATTTTTTATTTATTTTTTCTTCTATCTTTGATGGTGTATGTTTGGGATCTGGTTATGGCTTCATATATCATCGACAAGTGTGTTCCTTTGTGCTTATGTTGGTTTTCCATTGGATCTTGATCCTAGGGGCTTGATCATCCCTCTTGGTTATTTTCATCCCATATTACTAGCATTTATACATTTTAACCCCTCTTGATTGTGTGGTTGGCTACTTTAGTGTGAGTTTGAAGCAAGTTCATTCTCTCACTAAAGTAGGGGCTAAATGTAGTGCAAGAAAATGCATACCCTTGAATTTTCACACTTGTTTGGGCCTGCCTTGCTTTATTTATCTTTATTTATGTCTTAATTGGTCCTATTTTGTATCCACAAGCCTAATAAACTATATATTTTTATGGCTAATCCCAACAAACATCGATGGATAAATGATAATTTAATGATTTTGTCTGAGTGTCCCTGATTTTTAGGTCGAGACTAAGACACCACCTAGGGCATCTTTGTCCCCCAAAGGTCTTGGGGCCCAGATTTCAAAGGAATCTTAAATGGGCCCCTTTTTGAAGTCTATGCCCCAAGTTTCAAGACTTGGGACTAAGACTCCACCTAGGGTGTCTTAGTCCCCCTTAAGTTATTTTTGGGATTTAGTTTCAAATCTTGGTAGGATTTAGCCTCCTTTAATTAATGAATTAATGTGTCAGCTTGTTGTGGTGTGATTTCGAGATATTAAGCATGGATAAGTATAAATACAAGGTTCATTCACTCGTTTTCATCCCAAGCATTTAATTATTCATTCCTAAGGAAATTTTATGAGATCAAGAGAAATTCATCAAGCATTTGGAGCCATCATCAAGATTCAAGCATCATATCAAGGAGATTGTTGCACCATGTGTGTTTTTGAGCTAACATTTGTGATTTAGGGTTTGATTCAAGTGAGCAATTCAAGTCAAGATCTATCAAGTATTCTTTGGATTCAAGATCTATATCCAAGCTAGCCATTTCACACAATTTTGTAGACTTCATAGTAAGGGTTTGGTGAGTTGTAACATTGCATGTTGTTCATTCATCATTTCCCTCCATTTCATTTTATTTCAAGGTTTAATTACCAACAAGGGGTTTGACCAAAGAAAACCCCCATTTACTACCAATCAACAAGTTTTTCCTCTCTTGCATGTTTGTGATTGCAGATTTAAGTTGAAGACTTGAAGATCATTTGAAGTGCAAAGTTGTATTACAAAGTTGTCATCTTCATGGAAACTCACCTACAGGGTAGATCCAGAAGATTCAAGATCTCAGATCTGGGAAGAAGGAAGTACAAATATTGGACCTCAAGACCACATTCAGAGATTTCAAAAATTTAGAATGGGACTAAGTCGCCACCTAGGGCGTCTTAGTTCTCTCAAGGTTATTTTTCAAAAATTCTTTCAGATCTAGTTCCGAATCTGAAGATTCCGCATCTGCCTTGAAAAACAATGAGACTAAGATAATAGTAAGGGTTTCTTAGTCCTCCATAACAATTTTTTATAGCATTTTTTCATTTCTAGAATCCTTGTTACATTTCCAGACTTCCTAGGTACACATACCCTAACTTGGTGTTGCTTAATTTTGTCATTTCCACTCATTATTTGACTTGCATCACTACGTTTTGTGAGTTGAATGTTTACTTGTCTTTTCCAAGCTTTCACTTGGTGGTGAACCCCTCAAAGCTAAAATAACCCCCTTTCCTCATTGAGCATTGTCTCACCCTTTGGGATTGATAGTCAATCCAATTTGGATTCCTAGGACATTCTTTGAATGACAATAGGAAAATAGGGGTGTTCTATGACCTAGGTTATAAAGCATCCATTTTCCCATTGTTCAAGAATTATGCAAGTTTAGTTGAAATTCCCTTTTAACATAATGATAGTTGTAAAATTCTTGGTCATTATATGATCTAAGATGTGGTTTATTGAGATCCAATGAATGGACACAAGGGATTGTAAGTAAATTAACACTTAACAATATTTAAAGAATATCACCCATAACTTATTGAAATTTAGAAAAATTCTTAGATATATTTGGTTTGAATGAAATAAATGTGGAAGTGTTAGAAACTTGATGAACACCTTCCGTAATTTCATCACCCTTGGAAAATTTGGCAAAATTCTGATATTTGGAATTGTAAGAAGCATTTTAATTTGAAGATCCATACTAAGACATTTCATGCTAGTAATTTAGACTCTATGGTTTTAACATGTGCACACAAATCCATGAAAGAAGAAAAATATTTAAATACACATCACGACTTATATTGGGTTAGGTATCCCCTTTATAAATATGTTTTACAACTCAATAACATGTAAGAGGGCGACCAATCTCAAGCATAAGGACTAAAATTGATTGACATAATCACTAATGCTTTCATTTAGTCCCTAGAAATACTCAAAGAGATTAAAAATTCTTACTCCAATACCCATGTTGACTTTGAATTATTTTAATAATACTCTTAATGTGCATAGACCCCTTGATCATGAAGTAAAAAAACCAATCAACAACATCGTCTTTTAAAGTGTGTGGAAAGATCTCTTCTTAATATCTTATCCTTATAAATAAAATATACACATTCAACTATGCATGAAATTAGATGGGTACAAGGGTCACCTTTTCCATCATGTATTAAATCTAAGGTTTTATGAAGTACATAGGTGATAGCTATTTCACAATATCGAGATAATCATGTATGTCTAGCATTTTTGAATTAATTGTGATAGATATTCTCTATTTGGGTTTGTATCTACTCTCTTTTCTACTTGATCTATTTTATGGAATGGTGTTGTATTGCGCGCAAATGACATAACTGAAATATGCATCAAATATAGCCTAGCTAAAATGAAATACATGCAAACCTCAAAAAGATCAAGTGTAATATGTTGATAGATTGATAGCTTGGATGTGGTTGATCATGATTCCAGAAGCATGATGGTATGGTCAAGATGATACAATAGAAATTTGGATAGCATAAGAGTAGATTATTTTAAATGGTATGGAAGGCCTCTCATTTATATAAATTCCAAGAAGGGAATCAAGGGCCAAGATAGATTGGTTAATGGATGGCCAAGATTGAATGAGGATTAGGGCTGGGATCAAAGTTGTAGTCATGTGACAAGTATCAGATGAGGGATAAGGGAAGATGTGTATTAAGGAAACATACTTATGTGAATGGATAGGATTAAGAGGTGTGATGTGAGATCAAAGGCTAAGATGGAAAGTTGGTTTTCCTTTTGTCAAGTTTCTAGATTCAATGAATCTAGACAAGGTATTAGTTAGACGTTTGAGAGGGATAATTGTCACATAATGTCAAGTTTAGATTGTGGTCCATATGAACAAGGATTGAAGGATAAAATGGGATTAAATATTAGAGGAAAAGTTAATGGGGATTAATTAGCCTAAATTAATTAATTAATTTAGTTAGAGGATTTGGAGATAATGGTAATGGATAAATTAATTAAATACACAATAAATATATTTATTTAATTAATTGACTAGGAGAAGATGGGATAAAGGTGATGGAATAAATAAATCAATTAAATAAATATGATTTATTTAATTAATGGCTTAAGGTAGGATAAAATTAGGTGTGGTTGGGTAAGGTCATATTTAGGTGTCTACATTTTTCTCCTCTCTGAGATGATGTTGCGACTAAGAGAAGTAACATCGTTTCAAAGAAGAATAAAATATAGTGGGTAGAAAAGGGATAATAACTAGTGGCATGATTACCCTATCCCTAGAAGGATGGGAGTTAGGTATGCCCCTCGAGAGGATATGTGGGTTCAAATAACACGGGTGTGCTCTTGAAATGGATGAGAGGACTAGAGGATGAAGGGTAAAAGGACATGGAAGAAGATGCAGATATGGATGGAGAGGGAGGATGGATGATCATCATGATACAATGGTATAAGCAACCTATATTTTATATTATACTTGAATTTATACACCAAGGTATGAGGAACTAGGATGACAATGTGCCAAGTATTTGATAAAAAGGTCAAATGCAAATATATGACCTATACTAGTATGATATGGAAGACCATGATGCCCTTGTGGAGATAGTCACTAAACTAGTTGTAGTTCATATTTATCAGTGTAAAGACCCCAATAAATATAAACAATGGTAAAACATGCAAGAAACAAGCAATCATGCACAACAAACAAAAAACAAATTAGGATTATGCTCCTATTCAAGATAAAAACATATTGATTGATGATGAGGAGGATAATAAATTTTGTGATAAGAATAATGTGTACCCAAAGGATTATGTTGTTAACGATACTAAGATGTGGATTGGGAAGGATAAATCCCTATGATGATAACTAGATTAAAGTGGATCAATGGATTGTTAGCTAATTTGGATTAAGATTGTGTATTGTTTATAAATGATGGGTTGGAATGCAAGATTGGATCACATGGATCGGGATATATTATATTTGGATGGATTGACTAGGATGGTTGAAGTGGAAGGATAGATGGATTGGATGGAGAATAATATGATTAGGATAGGATAAAGGAATGGATGGGATCCAATGACAAGGGAGAACCAATCCTTGGTAGAAGGATGTATCGATAACTTAGCTAGGAGATAGAGGAATTAAGTGGATGGATGAAAGGTGATGAGAAATAAGAGGGTAGAAGGAGGGATCTCTAAGGACCATGTCGCAAAGGAAAAATATTCCCCATATTATAGGTAGTGTAATCATAGATGAAAGCTTTGAAAAGGAATCAAGTGCCTCCAAGAAAGTCTCACCAAAATCATAATCCCCAATCAAGGTGGAAATAATGGATCAAGGAGACTCAAGAATATCCTCCAAAGTAGAATCTAAAAAGAGGAGAGTGATCCCCTCAAACATGTCCTCCAAACTTGTAGAAGAAGCCAAGTCTACAATACCTAAAACAAATCCATCCTAAAACCACATCTAGAAAACTAAATATATCCTACTCAATTGAAGTCCTCACATTAACTATCAACTCTAAAGAAGTAGGAGATGGAGTCACTCAAAGAAGAGCCAAATTCAACCAAGCACCATAGCCATCATGTGAATTACTACCCACTCTAAAATCAAGGGAATAATGAACATAAGGATCATCATCATGATAGAAGTGGGAGAAGGTATACACCTTTTACTGATGATCAACCAAGTCTACATCAATGAGCTCTCCTATCTCCTTTTGAATGAAAAATGACTCAAATGCAAACTCAACTGTATTTCCATCCTGTGCAATCTGATAAACTAAGAGTAGATTATGGGACATCTCAAGAATATAAAGTGAATTAGTGGTACACCCTGTACCCAAATCAAGATCACACAAACCAACAACATGAACAACATTAATGTTGGTATTCAAGACCTCATCAAAGGGTGGTGCTCTACGTGACCCTGGAATAATGTGATCAAAAGAGAAAGCTATATGCTTTAAGGAACCTGAATAAAAAATCCATCCATTAGGTCTATCAACATGAGTGGTAATTAAAGCATGACCCTTACCCTTCAAATCTATTGTAGCAATCCCTACAATCCCAGTGTGAGAGGTACCCTCATGTGTGGAAGAAAAAGAATGTGAACTAGTGGATGAAGAAGGAATGGGGATATGGTGGCCCTTCAAGAGTTGTTTTAACTCATGTATTTCATTCTTGTAGAAAACCTATTCACTATTCCCAATACCCTTACAAAAAGTACATTTGGATTGAACTCCTTCTTGGGTTTATCCTCTTTAGAAGAGGTGGTGGAAGTTTCACTATATCTTGTCCTAGGTTTACTCTTGCTCTTCCCTTTCCCCTTAGGTGGATTGATGAAGTTAAGATTATTCCAAAGTCAATATTTCATAAAAGGTCTCAAATGATGGCATGACAAAATTAGCACCAAACCCATCCATGGTGGAATAGAAAGAAGTGGAAAAATATGCAAATGCACCCTTCAACTTAGACAAAACAAAAAAATACATTCCTTGTCAGTTTTATCTTTCCCACACCTCGCTAATTGAGTATGTAAAGACTTAAAATTCACCAAATAATCCTCAATTGTAGGGAATGAATCAATGGAACGAAATTCCAACTCAGCTTCTGTGAATGGTGATCCTAGACCTACACAGACATAAAGAACAAACACAC